>JAJOZX010000539.1:415000-495000 GCA_023014485.1 Bathynomus jamesi
TCCGTGGAGCAGAAAAAATATTACGCGCTTTTCACCTTAAAGTGAATTAAAGCAATTTTACGAAAAAGAATATGAATTTCAGAACTAAGTTAACATTTATACAAGGTTAGAAGCTTTATCAACTCCTAATTTATTTCTCAATGATAACCTATATTTTTAATATAATTAATTCATTTTCTTTTTATCATAACTCAGCCGAGCAACGATGTTAAGCAACGTTGGAATCCAAAGGATACTTCCCTTACACTTTCCTCACCAGCGAGACTTTAAACTACGTAGGCCCACCACCCCCCAAACATTATTTGCTATGGATGAACGTGAAGACTTTGATCGATACTACGACAGTTTTAATGAAAGTAACCCTTATAATATAGCTGATGAATGTGAGCGTTATTGTGTGAATGATGTGCGCGTGCTTAGAGTATGTTTCCATGCCTTTAGAAGAATGTACATAACCCGTTTCAAATGCGATCCACTGCAAGTCGCAACCACCATCGCATCATTATGTTTTACGGTGTTCAAGAATAACTTCATGCCTAAAGACACCTTAGCCATTATTCACCGAAACAACCCCCGCAGTTACGGACACAAGGCTATTTACTATTAAAATAAATGTATATCTTGATAAATTTAATGTTAATGAAGTCGCCTTGGCAATTTCCAGTTCCGAGAAAAAGATTCTCAAAGCCATTTCTCTCTTTGTGCATATATATTATTAAAAATGTTAATTGTTCTAAGACTATTTATAAAAGAAAATGGGATTTTGGCACAACTTGCATAATTATGTATTCTACAACTTGCTTATTGTAATTTTAAATATGTTGTGAACGTTATACGCGTCACTATTAAATATCATTTATATTTTTTTTTACTTTCGATTTGATTTTGGATTAAGTGTTTCAGCTTTGTAATTTTAATTTTTATTATTGAACAGTTTTAATTTTGTACTTTAGATCTAGCTCTCCACGTTTATATATTTTTGTCATTTATACATTTTTAGCAGGCATTGGAATGGGGTAGAGTCCCCCGAAACAGCGGATGCTGCCAAATATAATAACTTTTCTGCGCTACGTCATCGTCTTTATCCTAAATATAAAGTTTAATACAGTTCTTACTCTGTCATTCAATTATTAATCTTATATGTTATAATGTTTCAGAACAATCATATGATCCCTTTCCAGATAAAAGCCTAGTCCAAACGTATTTGGTTTTAGAATTTATAAATCTTAAAAAGATGTAGGAAAACAAGAAACACAAAGGAGAAAATGAATTCATTTACATGCACAAATATACGTAATAATAATAATAATAATAATATCGTTAACAATAGACATATATACTATTCAAGTACTATGGGTCACAGGTGCCAGGTACTCTGAGACACTGTCATCAAATAACTTGTCCAGACAGCCTACTAACGGGGCCTACCTACCAAATTTCCACCAAAGGCGTCTCACAAAGTGTGTGGAACTACATTTGCATGCAAGTTAGAGGTATTAGTGACAGAATGGAGTTATCTGGCAAACTTTTTTCCTGAAACTGTACTGTGCATGTTTAAAACTAACATTTATTTCAGAAGTTTTGCGCAATGATTCCTCATTTCATGAAAGTAATATAAGTTACTCATTAATAAAACACTTGGTTTTGAATAATAAATATTACACCTTTTGGTTTAAAGAGAAAATATTTGTGAACAAAAAGGGTTAAGAACTACATGTTTAAGTTTAAACGTTATTGTAACCCCTCCTGGAAATCTCTTCAGAGATAATTATGTGACTCTTACATGGTAAATTGGTGTCAATTGTTGCTCCAATGAATTTTTTTTTTTTAGCTTCTATTATGATAATAGACTTAACAATTCAGTTAATCCAAATATATATATATATTATATATATATATATATATATATATTTATATAAACTGAAAACTTTTAGTATTTCTTATATAATTTAAATTGCTGACAATTAGAAAAAAGAAAGAAATCAATAGTTTAACCATAAACTAAATAAAATAAACATTTAACTTGACTTTGTGCATATAACTAAACAAATATTAAAAATAAAAACCCTTCAATGTACAGTACAGCACTGAATAGAAAAATAAGCAAATGAAAAATGTATTGTTCTTTGGCCTTTAAGTTTATAGATATAGCCTCTAAATTTATTTCACATTTGCTATTTGTTAAAACATTTATACATAAATAGGTACAAGTTTAGAAGCTTTATCATCTCCTAATTTATTTCTTAATTTGGGGGGGTGCTACTGACAGGCACCTATAAAAGTCCTATAACAATTTATCATAAATTCAAGACCAAAAATTAATTACTTTAGATGTCACAAATACAATTTTAAGGTATGTATATAGTATAAGGGTTTTATCAGCTATCATGTATTTGTTTTGATGTTGTAGCAGAGTTTGTTTTAACCCATCTATTTTTATTTTTCTTGCTCTATTTTGCTCACAACAACAACCTTAAGGGTTTCAAATGTTCAATCAAGAGTTAAAGTTACATTTGCAGTTTTAAAACAGGTTTGTAATGGGTTTTTATTGATAAATGATGAAATAAAGAAATCTTCAATTCCTTGTCGGTTCCTTATTCTTTACACTCAAGGCCTATCCTAACTAAAAACATGGTAAATTTTTAATTCAACCTGCGTCACAGGGTGAATAAAAAATTTATTACAGTAATTTAACTCGCTCAACATCATAAAATTAAACTCAGAACTTTAACACTAACAACAATTATGGAAGATTTCAACAAATGGGCAAAAACCCAGACTAAAAAGCAAAAACACAGACCTTGGGGACTATGGCACCATCTCAAAACTACAAAAATTAACGAGAAAAAATCAGCACGTAAAGGTGCCATCACCAAACTGTATAATGAGCACAAACTGAATGAACCTACAAAATATGATCTTGATACAACTTTAAATTTGGTTAATATTCGTCTTTTAACCCTCTCACGCGCGGCTAAATCAGTACAATATATTGAATTGCCATTGAAAACTGACTAAGAAAATATATATCTTATGTTGTGCAAATTTGTTGAAATGTACTTTTTTTTAATAAAATATATTTCCTGTTTTGGCTATAATGTACTTTTTTCATAAAATATTTTTCCTGGTTGGGCTATTTTTCACTACTCTGCTATTTAATTAGCTGGTTGGGTTTTGTTCTGGCTATTTTTCAAATTGGATTCAGTTTAGTGATGTTTGTGATAGAATTATGACGTGCCACTCGTGTGATTTTGACCTGAGTCGTCATGTGTCCTAGATGAAGACAAAGGATTGGATGTTTTTATCAATTACGGCGTTATTCTCTCATCCTTAACTTGTCCGAAATGTGACAGTGAGTGCCTAACACGAAAAGATCAGAAGATATTTAGGTGAAATAACCAATATCAGCCTGTTAGGTTAATTGAATGTACGGTTAGGTTAATTGAATGCCTGGTTAGGTCAACTATACACCCTTGATGAGCCAATAAAACATGTCTAGGGCCTACATTTCTGTTACTTTCCCCTTGGCATAGATCAAATGGCTACCATCCTCACCTACAAGGTAAGCGCAACAGCCATACACCTTTTCACTGGCATCGCCAAATACATGGAAGGTTTGAGGTGTATCTCTGTGTCCACAAACTCTGGGAATATTTATGTTTTGTAGTTTATTGAGATCTTTAGCTAACCTTTTCCAGCTATCTTGTTGTTTATTGGTTATAGGATCATCCCAGTCTACTTTCTGTTTCCAAAAAGAGCCCTGGATCTGATAGTAGAAGGAAGGAGCAAACACATAGGATCAAATATTTTTGAACTTTCGGATAAGATCTTTCTTTTTGTGTTAGCTGTTGTATCTAAGGTGTAGCCTTTTGTGCAGAGTGAGTCATGAACTTTAGAATCTGAGTTCAAACCCCAGATCATACCTAATGTTTTCACCCTGTTTGTTGGTTCTGTTAATCCTTTGTCTTCTGATTTTATTTTTGATTTAGTCTCTCATTATTTGTGATCCACTCTCTTAATTCAAAATTACCTTCTTTCATTATTTTATCTGCTTTTATGTAAACTTCATTTAATTCTGACTCTGTTTTGGTTGATCCTACAAGGTTATCTACATAGAAGTGATCTTTCAAGAACTGAACAGTTAAATCATTTTCATCGTACAAATTTAAGTGATGTTTGATGGTTAAAGCCAGTAAACTAGGACTTGCATTTGCTCCAAACAAAACCACATTAAATTTAAATGTTTTAAACCCTTTATTTAAGTCATATGGATCATTAAACCACAAGAATCTTAGTTGATCTTTGTCATAGTCATTTTTCAGATGAATTCTCAAAAAAGCTTTGCTTATATCACTTTGAACTGCATAGTCATCTAATCTAAATCTTAGAAGGATTTTTACAAGGTCTGAAATAAGATTAGGCCCCTCTATGAGACAGTCATTCAAGCTATGCTTTTTGCCATCTTTAAGACTAAGTTATACACAACTCTAAGTTTTGTTGTGGGTGCATCCTTTCTATAGACTCCTGTGTGAGTAAGATAATGGCAGTTGTCTTTTTTAAAAGGGTGATCTTTAACCTCCTCAATGAAGCCTTTTTCTAACTGGTCCTTGAAAACATCATCATACATTTTAATTCTATTGTCATTTTTTAATCTTTTCATCAAATTATAGAGATGACCTTTAGCTACCTTTAGATTATCATTTAATAATGGACATATATCAATAAATAATGTTAATAAAAATTCTAGTGTACTCCTACCTACAAATGTTATTTGTTCATTGTTCACTTTATATATATATATATATATATATATATATATATATATATATATATTTGGATTAACTGAATTGTTAAGTCTATTATCATAATAGAAGCTAAAAAAAAAATTCATTGGAGTAACAATTGACACCAATTTACCATGTAAGAGTCACATAATTATCTCTGAAGAGATTTCCAGGAGGGGTTACAATAACGTTTAAACTTAAACATGTAGTTCTTAACCCTTTTTGTTCACAAATATTTTCTCTTTAAACCAAAAGGTGTAATATTTATTATTCAAAACCAAGTGTTTTATTGATGAGTAACTTATATTACTTTCATGAAATGAGGAATCATTGCGCAAAACTTCTGAAATAAATGTTAGTTTTAAACATGCACAGTACAGTTTCAGGAAAAACGTTTGCCAGATAACCCCATTCTGTCACTAATGCCTCTAACTTGCATGCAAATGTAGTTCCACACACTTTGTGAGACGCCTTTGGTGGAAATTTGGTAGGTAGGCCCCGTTAGTAGGCTGTCTGGACAAGTTATTTGATGACAGTGTCTCAGAGTACCTGGCACCTGTGACCCATAGTACTTGAATAGTATATATGTCTATTGTTAACGATATTATTATTATTATTATTATTACGTATATTTGTGCATGTAAATGAATTCATTTTCTCCTTTGTGTTTCTTGTTTTCCTACATCTTTTTAAGATTTATAAATTCTAAAACCAAATACGTTTGGACTAGGCTTTTATCTGGAAAGGGATCATATGATTGTTCTGAAACATTACAGGGTGGGCCGTAAGTTTCCATACATATGAAAAATTAAACGTTTGTTTTTATGTTTCAGATACCCTAAGAATATGCGTTTGACGTAAGATCTTGTTTACTGATGAAGCAAATTTTTACGTCAATGGAGAGGTTAATCGGCAAAACATACGTTATTGGAGTAATGCTAACCCTAACTGGCTGAGTCCGACGAAGATGCAAGGTGCCGGTAAAGTGATGGTGTGGGCCGGGATATGGGGTGACAGAATTATTGGACCAATTTTTGTCAGTGGAAATCTTAATGCCGAAAGGTATCTTAACATGTTGCAAGAAGAGATTTTCCCATCCCTGCTAAACGAGGAAGGTAACTTCCCAGTTTACTTCCAGCAAGATGGAGCTCCACCTCATTATGGTCTTCACGTGCGTCGGTATTTGGATCAGCAGTTTCCGGATGCTTGGATTGGTCGGCGTGGTCCTGTGGAGTGGCCTCCCAGATCCCAGATCTCACCCCCCTTGATTTCTATCTTTGGGGGCACTTGAAGGCCATGGTGTATCAGGAAAAGATACGAGACATAAATCATCTAAAGGAACGTATCACCAACGCCATTACAAGCATAAAGTCAACTGTGCTAATGCGTGTTCATCAACAGTGGGGAACACGTATTGAAATGTGTTTTCAAAACAATGGCAACCATGTAGAGCATATTATATAAATAAAAATGGTTGTCCATAAAAAAATGTTTATTTTTCCTATGTATGGAAACTTACGGCCCACCCTGTATAACATATAAGATTAATAATTGAATGACAGAGGTACTAAGAACTGTATTAAACTTTATATTTAGGATAAAGACGATGACGTAGCGCAGAAAAGTTATTATATTTGGCAGCATCCGCTGTTTCGGGGGACTCTACCCCATTTCAATGCCTGCTAAAAATGTATAAATGACAAAAATATATAAACGTGGAGAGCTAGATCTAAAGTACAAAATTAAAACTGTTCAATAATAAAAATTAAAATTACAAAGCTGAAACACATAATCCAAAATCAAATCGAAAGTAAAAAAAAATATAAATGATATTTAATAGTGACGCGTATAACGTTCACAACATATTTAAAATTACAATAAGCAAGTTGTAGAATACATAATTATGCAAGTTGTGCCAAAATCCCATTTTCTTTTATAAATAGTCTTAGAACAATTAACATTTTTAATAATATATGCACAAAGAGAGAAATGGCTTTGAGAATCTTTTTCTCGGAACTGGAAATTGCCAAGGCGACTTCATTAACATTAAATTTATCAAGATATACATTTATTTTAATAGTAAATAGCCTTGTGTCCGTAACTGCGGGGGTTGTTTCGGTGAATAATGGCTAAGGTGTCTTTAGGCATGAAGTTATTCTTGAACACCGTAAAATATAATGATGCGATGGTGGTTGCGACTTGCAGTGGATCGCATTTGAAACGGGTTATGTACATTCTTCTAAAGGCATGGAAACATACTCTAAGCACGCGCACATCATTCACACAATAACGCTCACATTCATCAGCTATATTATAAGGGTTACTTTCATTAAAACTGTCGTAGTATCGATCAAAGTCTTCACGTTCATCCATAGTCAAAATAATGTTTGGGGGGTGGTGGGCCTACGTAGTTTAAAGTCTCGCTGGTGAGGAAAGTGTAAGGGAAGTATCCTTTGGATTCCAACGTTGCTTAACATCGTTGCTCGGCTGAGTTATGATAAAAAGAAAATTAATTAATTATATTAAAAATATAGGTTATCATTGAGAAATAAATTAGGAGTTGATAAAGCTTCTAACCTTGTATAAATGTTAACTTAGTTCTGAAATTCATATTCTTTTTCGTAAAATTGCTTTAATTCACTTTAAGGTGAAAAGCACGTAATATTTTTTCTGCTCCACGGAGAGATGAAAAATGCATTGGTTTCCGGGATGTGTGTGTGTGTGTGTGTGTGTGTGTGTGCACGAGTTGTTTATTCGTTTATTATATATATATATATATATATATATATATTATATATATTAGGCCGTTTCGAAAAATCGAAATTTATGATGGCTCAACGCAGACATACTAAAAAAGTAACATGTCATGAATAAAGACCATGCAAAATATTAAGACAAGAGCTTATTGTTATCCCACCCCTCAATGCATATCTATTTTACCCCTCATGAGAAAATTTTCATTTTTCTGGCAAATATATTTATTTATTTTGTGATGTCCTCTTAAATTTGGTGTATAAAATTCATAAATAAAATTGGAAGATAAGTAGGTGATTTTCAGGAATGGTCCAGTAACCCCCCTATATTCTTTAGAGAGAATTCTAGAAAATTCTTCCTTCAGGATAACTATTCTAGAATTTCCATTTTTTCCCTTTATGGATTATATGATGTTTCATTTGCTTTTTCATCTATAATTACTGATATTTTCACAAGTTTACTGTTGTAGAAAGGTTACTTCATGTTACTTTACAACTTTCTTACAGTAATCAAGTCATAATATAATTTAGGTGAGTGATTAATGATTATATTATATTATTATTAAGACTAACAGGTGGTAAAACTTTTTCCCTCAGAATTATGGCAAAAAACAGAAACAAGTGTGAAGTCTGGTTGGTCGGAGAAGTGCTGGAAGAGGGTTTTTCTGAGAAGCAGCTTCCAACTAACAGTGATGTCCTTAAACGTCTTTTTTATCACATTAAGGTGGGAAAGCAAAATGTCTCTGTAGCTTGCGCAACTGTAGCCAACGAAGTTATTGCTATGTGGGAAAAAGCCTCCTTAATTACATCCCACAAGCCTTATATTGTCTCAAAGCTTAAAAGGCTTTACAATAAGCATGAAGGGCTGGTCAAGAACCGAACTCGACGAACTCCTACCCAAGAGAAGAATGAAGCAGAATTTGTCACCAGCTTAAAGAAGCTTTTCGATGTAACTCATTCAGAAGTGGAAACAGAAATAAAATTGCAGGAGGATAAAGATTTTCTTAAAGATCAAAGGAACGATCGGAAAATGATTATGGGTCCAGAAGACAAGGAGTTTTCAAGAAAGGCAAAAGCACGACAGATAAGCAAGGAAAGAATGGAAAAACTTCGCAGGAAATCAAAGGAAAATGAGCAATTGACAAAGGTTGTGGATCTCAACCAATGTGAAAATTCCGGTTCAGGAGGAAGTGAAGAATCATCTGGTGATGAATTGTTCTACAGAGCACTCTCATCATCATCTTCAAAAAAGGAAAGCTTGAACCAGGTGTAATTGTTAGGGATAAAAAGTTCTTGGCTGCTCTGGACCGCACTGGAACATCTGCAAGAGCTGCTATGCACATTGTGGCACCTGCCCTTTCAGCTGCTGGAGTGGAAATTGAAGAGATCACACTTTCATCACCCTCTATCTACAGGTCTCGGCGATCAACACGGATGCAGATGGGAGAAGACATTAAAGCCAGTTTCCAACCAAATACCCCTTTAATAATTCATTTTGATGGAAAGCTTCTTCCATCCATGCATGGAGGTAAGATTGATGTAATGCCCATTGTTGTGACTGGTGCAGGCGAATTAGAAAAATTACTGTCTATTCCAAAGCTTATTTCTGGAACGGGAGAAGAAATGGGGAGAGCAGTTTTAGATGTCTTGAAGCAATGGCCACAAGTAAATGAGTGGGTAGCAGGCTTTTGTTTTGACACTACTGCAAGCAATACAGGTATCCATGCTGGGGCTTGTACCATCATCCAAAAAGCCCTTCAGAGATCACTCCTTTTTCTGGCATGCCGCCACCATATCCACGAGCTTCTTATCACTGCAGTTTTTGACATGTTTTTCTCTTCTTCGGGTCCACAAATTCCCTTATTCAATCGATTCAGAGATTGTTGGGATAACATTGATCAGCAGAATTACAAGCCCTATGAACCCAATGATCTCACCTCAGAATCTTTAGATCATTGGATCTTGAAGCACAGAGACAAGCTTATTTCTTTCATCAACTCCAAACTTCAAGAGGGCCACACTCGAGGTGACTACAGGGAATACTTAGAACTTGCACTTATCTTCCTTAGTTGTCCAATGCCTAAAACAAATAAAGGCTCTGATAGCAGATTCCACTACCCAGGAGCTTACAGCAGAGCTAGATGGATGGGAAAGGGCATCTATTCCTTAAAAATTTACTTATTTAGGAACCAATTCCTTCTCACCCCTCATGAAAAACAAGCTCTGATACGAATAAACGCCTTTTCAGTGACAGTTTATCTTCAAGCTTGGTATACATCTCCAGTTGGAATTGATGCTCCAGCAAATGATTTGGCCCTCAAGATGCTACATATCTACAAGATCCAGGTTGATAAGGAAGTGGGTGCTACAGCCCTCAAAAAACTTCAGAACCATGGTTGGTACTTGAGTGAGGATCTTTAGGATTTGGCTTTTTCTCAAACCTCGTGACTGAAGATGATAAGGTTCTAATGCTCCACAACCTTCACCACGCGCCTCCTCGAAAAGTGAGGGCAAGAAAGGTGGACCCCCGAATGTTGCAAAACCCCAATGACTTAAAGATTACCAGTTTTGTCACAACTCAAACACAAGACTTCTTCAAGTGTTTGAAAATAGAAATTCCCAAGAAACTTGAAGACATTGAGGAGCACCGTAATCGGGTCATGGCAGTCAAAGTAATCAACGACTGTGCTGAACGAGGAGTCAAACTGGCTACAGAGTTTAATGAGAAGCTCACAAAGAGTGAGGAAGAGAGACAACTGGCCTTTCAAATCATTGAAAATCAGAGAAAGGAGGTCCCTCAGCCACTGAAATCCCTATATTCTTAATCAATATATGTCTTAAATAGAATTTAAGTCGCTTTGTTTTAAAACATATTTTTCGTTCAGTCTTATATTTGCTCTAATTATCCATTAATGTAAAAGAAGTGCCATCTGAGGGGTGCCTTTTTATCATTCAAATAAAATGATATTTTGTCTATTTGTTTTTCTTCCTTTATATAAAAAAATAAAAGTGTGTGCGTTTATCAAAATTCAATTTGAAAAATTACCATATAATCGTGAAACGGTCTAATATATATATATATATATATATTAGTGATGTAGCGGATGTCATTTTTTTCACATCCGCGGATGCGGATGTGGATGAGGATGTTTGATTTCAACATTCGCGGATGCGGATGCGGATACGGATGTCTACATTTTCGTTATTTTTTAGGATATATTCGAGATTTGTTGTGTTTAACGTATATAATAAGTTATTATATAGAGAGAGCTGTAGCTATAATGTAGTATAATTGATTAATTGTACAATAATTGCTGTACTTTTCTCTGAACATATAAAATAATATCAAGCATCTAACTAATATAGAAACAGAGCTGGGCAATAAATACATTGAATGTATTTAAATACTAAATACTAAATACATGGGAGAAATGTATTTAAATACTAAATACTAAATACATTTTATGAATGTATTTAGATACTAAATACAAAATACATCAATTGTATTTAAATACATTTGTAAATACATTTTAAATACATACAAATTTTAACATATGCATTCACTAATTCATGAGTAACAACAATATAAAATGCTTGATAAAGGATAAAGAAATAGTACAATCTAATTTCCGATTATATATTTCCCTTTTTAGAACAAAACAAAAACAAAAGAACTTAGAACTTACGATGTTCAACCAGTGACATATTATACTCATTATATCATTGCAAAATGAGTAACAATTAATGAGTAGATGAGACATAAACGTAAACATAAGACGTAAACATTAACATAAGGCACCTTACGAATTCTCTTTTATTTCACGGTTGCTGCGGATCAAAACCAATCTTTCAAAAGTTTTGTCTGAAAGAGAGTTTCTTTTGGGAGTCAAAGTGATTCCCGCGAATGAGAATATTCGCTCTACCGTTGCCGAAGATGGTAATGTCGTGTTATAGCGGAGGAACAGTCTTTTTATGAGAGGATGTTTTCCCAAACTGTTGAAACATGAACCATGCTGTACTACACTGTCGACGCGTCGTACTGTGCTAGTACAGAACGTGTATTAAACCAGTAAAAGTATTTACATTTTTATATTTTGAGTATTTAAATACATTGTATTTAAATACTCATTAAAGTATTTAAATACTATATTTAAATACATGAAAAACAATGTATTTATAAATACAGTTCTAAATACACAAATGTATTTAAATACGTATTTAAATACAAATGTATTTAAATACTGCCCAGCTCTGTATAGAAATCAATTAGTGAATTCGTCTGCAAATAAATTCGTTATATTTTGTTGAGTTTCATCTACTGTACAATTAGAAACCACAATTGTGTTACCAGGATGCGGGACGTGAACCCAACTCAAATGCACCCCACCGACCTCTTTCCCCAACCTCCACCCTTATAGAAAGAGATCTTTAATTAGCTTGATAACTATTTATATTAAGTTTAAAGTTTTATTAGGCATATTTATAAATGAGTAATTAAAATAAAGTAAACTAAGATGTTCATCGTTTAATGTTCAAACTTAATTATAGGAAGGTTATGCTTAAGGAACATTAATTTTTCTGCCTTTTCTGCTGCCAGTCTGTTTCTCTTTTCATCATATATTAATCCAGCACTGCTAAATAATCTCTCGCTTGGTACGTTTGTTGGAGGACAGGCTAAATGTTTCCTTGCAAGTTTACTCAAGTATGGATAGATATTCTGCGTATTTTTCCACCAACTAATAGGATTGTCACATGCAGCAAGGCGTTTTTCTTGGTGATAGCTCTCGATCATTTTTACTACATCTTTTGACATCGCGTAGGTCTCGTCATTGCTGCTTGACTCAAGAAACTGAGAGACAGATTCTGTGATAGATTTGCTTGTTGAAGGTGTTGGTTCTGTCACTGAAACTTTTATTCTTTTGGTGGGTGGCGAAGCGACAGATTCAAGAGATTGAAGCTCTTCAACTGCTTTGCCAAGTGATGATTTAACTCGTTCTAATGTACTAGGTGAAAATAACTTAGCTTTGTAACGTGGATCTAAGTAGGTTGCAAGAGAGTAACTTCATATAAGAACAGCCTCTCGTCTTGTCGCTTGCATCACTTTTGCGCACAATGAACTAGTTCTATTATTATAGTAGAATTTGATAATTTCCAATATATTATTGACGTTTTATCTCAACGGTCCACATCCGCACGACATCCGCAGTCCAAAGTGCGGATGTGGGTGCGGATGCGGATGCGAGAAAATGTGCGGATGTTCCGCGGATGCGGATGCGGATGTGACCTACATCACTAAATTATATATATATATATATATATATATATATATATATATATATATATATATATATATATATATATAGCCGGGTTGGGGAATGAGGCTCGTATGTTAGTTTCATTTACATTAATACACGTTTGTTATTTTCCTGATTTTCATAATATATACAGAGGCGTGTGTGTGTGTGTGTGTGTGTGTGTGTGTGTGTGTGAAAGTTAAGATTTGGAGTGAAGGGAGACGAGAGAGAGAGAGAGGAAGTTCCACCAAAAATTCCTCTGTGAACACCCACACCTTTCAAAGGTTTCAACGCAGGCACGTGTGTTTTGAGTTATATATATTACGCGCGCGTTTAATGTTTAAATTTCTTATATTGAGTAATTAAATTCTTATAATAAAAGATTCTCTTAAAAGGTGAAAATAGTAATTAATTTCTTATAATATACGTTTAGGATCATTTAAATTAATACACGTTTGGCATTTTTCCTGATTTTCGTAATATATACAGAGGTGTGTGTGTGTGTGTAGATTTATGAATATGATAATAGAGCGAAATCTTTTAACTGCTTAGTGATTTGTTTTAATTCGGTGAAAGTCCATTTATATATATATATATATATATATATATATATATATATATATATATATATATATATATAGTGTATGAGAGATAGTTGTTATTATTACTAAATTGAGGGTATTGGCGTGGATTTGAGTAAGGTGATTGATGTAATAGACCATAATATTCTACTTGACGATTTCATTAACATTAAATTCATCAAGGCGAGCACGTGTGATTCGTTCTGCTCCACGGAGAGATGAAAATGCATTGGTTTCCGGGGCGTGTGTGTGTGTGTGTGTGTGCTTGTGTGAAAGTTAAGATTTGGAGTGAAGGGGGACGAGAGAGAGAGAGAGGAGAGTGAAGGGAGGCTTATCAGGGATTGAGTTTATTATATATACAAGTACAGATGGGTGGGGGGTTTGGGGGAATGAGGGAGGAGGGTCGAGGATATAAAGAAATATATTCTAATTATATTTTTAAAAAAGCATTCAGTTTCCACGTTAAACTGTGGGTCTAAGTTACGCGTAAATATAAAATATTTTCATTGTAGAAATAATAACACTGGGGAACAAATTTCAACTTTTTGTCGACTGAATTAGATTTGACAGTTAGTTCTAGGTAATTTGGGTGCGCTGAGCACGAATTTTTACTCGATTTTGCTCTATCAGGTCCTGATTTTGCTCAACACCCCTCCTCTTTCGTCGTATTCATAAAAAGGTTTTTTTCTCAATACTCGCTGTCTTTTTGCAGTTACACATTATGCAACTAGGTTTTTATCTAGGTATTTGTACCTATTGTTATGGTATTGTTGTATTATGTATATTTTTATATGTAACACCCTAAAAATATTTTTAATTTTGTCATTTTTAACCCATTTTAATATTAGTAAATTAAGCTAAAAATATCATAGAATTCTAAAATTTTCTCGAGCGTTCCTGTTCTCTGTAGAGTATTCTAGAGGGACAACTAAAATATAAAAAGCGACTCGTTTCCAGAGTTAATCAGTCAATTCAATCAGTCAGTCAGTCAGTCAGTCAGTTGAGTTAGTTAATTAAGTTTGGGCATTAACATAATTTTGAATTGGCATATGATTTAGTGAGTAATTTTGTTATCGTGATTTAATATAGTTGATTTAATTAGACGTAATTTATATTGTACCTACTCATCCGTGTTTCTAGTTTAATTTCATAGATTGTAAGTACCTATTTCATAATAAGTACCTATTTAAACTAATTTTTGTGTTTATATTTCAGATTTTCTTAAATTTATATGAATTAAGGGCTTTAAATACCTTTACAAATTGGCAGAACAATCAAGCAATATGTCATCAAGCACTAGAAAGTTCAAATGCAAAAACAACCCTGATTCCTTCTGTTATATATGTGGAAATTTTACACTTCCACATCAACGAGCAAATATAACTGACTTCGTAAAAAGAGCTTACTTAGCTTATTTTGGCATAAAACTGGGGGACCAAGATAAATCGTGGGCTCCACATAAAGCCTGCACTATATGCATTGAAAGACTGCGACATTGGACGAAGGGTTCGGATTCAAAAATACCTTTTGGAGTTCCGATGGTAAGTTTATGATTTCATAAAACTACGTAATTTAATCACTAGTATACTGTAATTTACCTAAATGTAATTGTAACTTAGGTACATAAACAAAAATTTACAGAAAATGTTTATAAGAATCTCAAATATTGCATAAGGTTGAAACACATAGAAATGTTAAATGTTTGGGTGATAACTTTTGATAAAATTCATAAAAACAAGTCTCTCGTCGCTTTTGTTAACGCTTTACAATTTTTTTTCCATATCAGGTGTGGCGAGAGCCTACTAACCACGAGACCGATTGCTACCTTTGCTTTGTCAAGACTTCGGGCTTCACTAAGAAAAATAAACATTGTATCGAGTACCCAAATTTCGACACCGCGATACGACCTGTGCTACATTCAAATGAGATCCCCATTCCAAAATTTAAGGGTCTGCCAACTCAAGAATTAGTTGAAGATGTTCCTGAAAATATTGTTATGCACTTTGAGGAGTCAGACACCGATTTTGACCCCAGCGTATTTGAAAGTCAAAACGATCCGCAAAAGTTTAACCAGGCCGAGTTGAATGATCTTGTAAGGCATCTAAATTTGCCAAAAAAGGCTGCGGAAATTTTAGCTTCAAGACTTAAAGAGAAAAACTTGCTTACTTCAAACACATACATTTCATTTTACAGAAAAAGAGAAGAAGAACTTGTTAAATATTTTAGAACAGAGGATAGTTTAGTATATTGCTGCGACATAGTTGGTTTGTTAAAGAAGATGGGGGTTGAGTCTTACGATGCAAATGATTGGCGCTTGTTTTTAGACAGCTCGAAAAGAAGTCTTAAGTGTGTGTTGTTGCATAATGGCACTCTATACGGCTCGATACCGATTGGGCACTCAACAAAATTAAAAGAAAAGTATGAACATATAGAAAAGGTTTTAAATCTTATCAAATATAGGGAGCACGAGTGGATCATATGTGTTGACTTAAAAATTGTTAATTTTCTGCTAGGACAACAAGGAGGGTATACTAAATATCCCTGCTTCCTTTGCTTATGGGACAGCAGAGCCAAGGAAGAACATTATTTCAAACAAATCTGGCCAGCACGAACATCACTTACTGTCGGAGAAAAAAACGTAATTAATCCACCTTTAGTGAGCAGAGATAAAATCATATTTCCTCCTCTGCATATAAAACTAGGCCTCATTAAACAATATGTAAAAGCTTTAGATACGAACGGCGAGTGTTTCAAATACATAACTTCAAAATTTCCAAGTTTAAGTTATGAAAAAATCAAGGCGGGAATTTTCGACGGTCCACAAATAAGAACAATGATTAAAGACAGCAATTTTCCTAATGTCATGAATGAACGCGAAAAAAATGGCTGGTTCTCATTCGTGGACTTGATAGAAAACTTTTTAGGCAATTATAGGGCAGATAACTACGAAGAAATCGTAAAAAAACTTTTAAGGGACTACAAAGAGTTAGGTTGCAATATGAGCATAAAAATGCATTTTTTGAATAGCCATCTTGCCCAATTTCCAAGTAATTTAGGTGATGTAATTGACGAACAAGGGGAGAGATTCCACCAAGATATCAAAATTATGGAGGAACGGTACCAAGGCCGCTGGGATTCCCACATGATGGCTGATTACTGCTGGTGCTTGAAAAGAGACCTGCCATCAACAAGCAAATACGCTAGAAAGTCTTACAAAAGAAAATTTTTGCCACAGTGAAAGCTTCATGTTTGTTTTTTTATTTTAAGTCATTTCTATCGTTATAATGTAATTTTACTGTAGTTTGAACTGCTTGTATTCATGAAACTTGAAAAAAAAATTTAACACGACTTAATTTTTTAGTCCTAATTTGAAAAATCTGGAAAATGGCACATAGGCTGTCGACAAGAATCAGGACCTGATAGAGCCAAACCGAGTTGAAATTCGTATTCAGCGCACCCAAATTACCTAGAATCAAGTGTCAGATATCATTCAATAAAATACGTGTTGCCCAGTGTAATAATAATAATGATAATAAGAATTGATGTGAAAGGTGATTGATTTAAGCAGTTAAGATGTAGTTATAAGAATATGACCCCATACAAATTACGCGTAAATATAAAATATTTTCATTGTAGAAATAATAATAATAATAATAATGATAATAAGAATTGATGTGAAAGGTGTTTTTGCTCGAATATCTTGGACGAAGGATTAACCCTCGGCCGAAAAGGTCTCTAGGGACACGATTCGAAATGACCTAGTTTCTGCCTTTTCCTCGTGTGTGTGTGTGTGTGTGTGTGTGTGTGTGTGTGTGTGTGTGCACGAGTTGTTTATTCGTTTATTATATATATATATATATATATATATATACACATCAAGAGCGGTCTGGAAGGAAGATCTCTCATGTCGTCCGACCCCGTTATAGCGGATTGTGTTTTGGATAATTTCAACTTTTAATTGAATTGTTTCGTAAGTTTTCATATTGTTTCGTTGTTCAAATATTTATAATAAAAATTAAGTGTAAAAATTATTTATTTAATAAACAGAATTTAATTGGATTCAATTGAGGTACACTATTTAAATGGATGATTAATATATGGTTTTTGCTATCTGGAATACATGGCGCTATCTGGAATACATGGTGCGATCTGGCAACTCAGCACCTGAATACATGGCGTGATCTGGCAACTCAGCAACTGCATACATGGTGCGATCTGGCAACTCAGCAACTGAATACATGGCGTGATCTGGCAACCCAGCAACTGAATACATGGCGCTATCTGGCAACTCAGCCAGAATAGAGGTTTATAAAAGACCGAGAGACGACTGACGGAGTCATTCAAGCTCGGCTCCCAGCCGAGCAAGGACCTCTGGTCCTTCTCTTTCCGGCCCTTTGGGAAAACCCCTTAGAGGCCTCTTAGGTTAGGTAAACGAAAATAACTTGTGGAGAACTCCGCCTCCAAGTTGCATGCCTTGCAATCAAAGGCCACTACTCTCTCTCTCTCTCTCCTTCAGGTGTCTCTCTCTCTCTCTCTCTCCTTCAGGTGTACCCCTCCCACCTTGGCTCAGCCAACTGGTTGATTAGGAGCCTATAAAACAACGCCTACTCGGCTGAAGTCTTAATAGGCACTTGGCTCCTGCCAGGTGAACACCTCTCCTCCTTTCTCTCCTCCTTTCTCTTCTTTCTGGCCCTTTGGGGGGAATAGCTTGGGGGAGATCTCCGCCTCCAAGTTGCATGCCCCTTGCAACCTCGGTTGGCAACAAAGGCCAGTACTCTTTTTTTTCTTTTTTTTTTAATTTTTTTTTAATTTTTTTATTTTTGTTTATTTTTTTCATTTTTTTGCAACAGCCACACCCCCCTTTGCAACAACCCCCACCCCCCTTTGCAACATTACGTAATCACTTGCAACATTCTTGCACTCTCCCCTTTTGCGGCTATACTATTATATATATATATATATATATATATATATATATATATATATATAATATATATATATATATATATATATATATATATATATATATATAATAAAGAACGACGCTTGTATAGAAGAACGTGCCGCGCAAGATGAGGAGGGAGAACGAACAAATGAAAAAATGATTCCCGGGTGGTTACCTCATTTTTTCATTTGTTCGTTCTCCCTCCTCATCTTGCGCGGCACGTTCTTCTATACAAGCGTCGTTCTTTACGTTAATTATACTGTGTGTTGTTTGCAGTTGAAATGTATATATGTGCGGCATGCGTGGGGTGCCCCCTCAGGGCATTGGTTTCTGCGCGTATGTAGAAGAATTACGACTTCTGATTGAGTGAGGCCCATGGTGTAGTGGTTATCATATCTGACCGGCAATCGGAAGATCCCGGGTTCGATTCCCGGGTGGTTACCTCATTTTTTCATTTGTTCGTTCTCCCTCCTCATCTTGCGCGGAACGTTCTTCTATACAAGCGTCGTTCTTTACGTTAATTCTACTGTGTGTTGTTTGCAGTTGAAATATATATATATATATATATATATAATCTAAATAAAACAGAGTGGGATGTAAGGTATCGCGTGTAGCTTCCAAGAGTGTTGGTGTGTTATAAAAATGTCTGAAGGAAACTTGTGTTAATTTTATGAAAAAGAAGTAATTAAATAGTCTTAATTAAAATGCTGTTCTTCTTAAGAATATTGTATAGAAAAATTAGGTTACATTTCATCAAATACGCATGTATATAAATATTGGTTCTATTAACAATTTGGAGTTTCAAACCTTCTTCATTTAAAACGAGGCTTTGATCAAATTATGTCTGAAAAAATTAACTTAACAAAAATAACCCACATTTTATCTAATATTCAAAATTAAATATAAATAAAAATTACCTACTACTACAATGAATACTGCAGTGAATTTTTCTGCGTTTAACTGATAACTCATGACACACACACACACACACATATATATATATATATATATATATATATATATATGTGTGTGTGTGTGTGTGTGTGTGCGTGTGTGTGTGTGTGTGTGTGCGTGCGTGCGTGCTAATTAAAAAAAAAAGGTTCTGGCACTTTTACAGTCGTGGCCAAATGTTTAGAATCTAAGTTTAAAGGAATCACATTTTTGGTTAATGAACCACGAACGATTCGTTCTAATTTTCCTTTCTTCCTGTAATAGGCGGTAATTATAACTCGTCTAGGAAACAGCTAAAAAGTCAATCCATAAAACAATTAATGAACTAAAAAGGTGTTTCTTCACTCAATTAATTAATCACTGAAAGAGATCTCTACCATAAAAAGTTAAACATAAATAAATAATTAATCAATGAAGTAAGCCATTTGTTTTAATGAACTTATTTCAACAATTTAATTTAACAATTTATATATATATATACAGTCGTTGTTAAAAGTATTTGGCACCCCATTAAATTTGTCCTCCGAAGAACGAGAAAAAGGAAAAAAAATATAATGGAACATTTGTAGCAGTCATTTTATCGCAAAATCAGTATTTAATATTTTGTGCTTCATCCTCTCGCTTTTATGATTTCTTTAATCTTTCGGGACATACTGTCTACAAGGTGTTTTTGCGTGTGGCACTCCCAGTTTTGTCTCGTTCTTCCCTTATCGATGAATGTAGCTATAAAAGGTATTTCGAAGTGACGTTTGTAAAGTGCGCGAAAATGAGTAGTAATTGTGAATATGACGAAGACGAGAGAATTAAGGAGTGTTGCTCTAATGAAAGTTGCGATAGCAAAACGGCTGAAATGTTCACGATGCGCTGTTCAGACTACCTCAAAGAGATTCAAGAATACTAAATCTTATAAAAGTAAGCCTCGAGGTACGAGAAGAAGTAAAAGGGAAAACACCAACCGAGAAGATGGACTTCTAAAATTCAGTTAACGAAAAATCGTAAAAAATCATCGTTAGACCTTCATTTTGAGTTACAGAAAGCAATTGGAACTATTTTGTTTGATCGTACTATTAGAAGAAGGCTAAAGAAATATAGATTGAAAAGCTGTAAAATAAGAAAGAAACCTTGGCCTTCAGAGATCTATCGCATAAAAGGAGTTTTAATGGGCAAAATAACATACAAATTGGACGTAGGTTGACTGGGATCTTGTGTTTTGGTCTAATGAAAGTAACTCTCGGGTAATTCAGTCAAAGTTTGAATGTGAGAAATGGCGAATCATGTTATCCCCAAGTGTATTTTATCTACTCTAAATTGGCCATTTTTTGATACCCATTAACTCTGTTTTGCAGATTTTTGGGCCCTCTGTGATCACGAAAGTAAGAAGAAGAGTTGGCGAAGCATATTTCCATGATTGCATAGTCCCAACAGTGAAATCTGATGGTTCTTTATTATGGTCTGAAGATGCATGTCTTCGTCAGGCACTGAACCCCTGTTTCTGTGTGAAGAGAGAATGAATTTCACCACCTATATGAACATTCTAGAGAAAGTTTTGAAGACCTCCATGTACAATCTATTCTCACATTCGATGCAGCCGAAGATATTATTACGATTATTTCAACAGGACAATAAACCGTGCCATACTACATCGGGCATTACCAAAGACTGGCTCGCGAAGGAGAGTATCAGATTGATCAACTGGCTTCATTATTCTCACCAAAATCCTATCGAATACCTGTGGGCAGGTTTAAAGAATCGCATCCGAAAACGCCAGTGTTCATCAAAACCTAAACTACATGTAATGATATAGAAAGAATAGCACAAAATTGGGAGTGATATACGTAATCACTTTGTAGAGAGTATGTTCCGAAAAGTTAAAGAAGTCATAAAAGCGAAAGGAGTAAACACAAAATATTAAATACTTACTGAATTTGCAAGAAAATGACTATTGTGAATGTTTCATTACATTAATGATAAATAATTTATATTCCTACATACGAAAATAAAAATAATAACAATAATAAATGTAAAGATAAAAATAAAAGTGTGTAATGTCAAGGTATCTAAGACTGTCAATGTATTTAATACCAAGGTTAGATTACACAGTATATCTCAACACGAAAAACGAGTAATCACAGCTGAATATCTACTCTATAAGTGTATATGTATATATAAATAGGCTTTAAATTTATAGCAGAGTATTTGTCTTTACGTTTCTTTGTCTTTAAAATTACAGTACTGTAAATAATCTCAATTCTCTTCATAATTTTAAAGCTTTTATTAAATAACCCCATTCTGTCAATAAAGACTAAAATTTGCTAGCAAATGGCAGTTCTATGCTGTGTATAATATCTATAAGAAAGCATTAACTGTCATATATAATATTTCTTGTTGCACCTCATGTAGGCTATATTTTATTCATGTAGTAATTATATTGTTCTTCTGAGGATAAATTCGATGGGATACCATATACTTTTGGTAATGATTCTCTCTCTCTCTCTCTCTCTCTCTCTCTCTCTCTCTCTCTCTCTCTCTCTATATATATATATATATATATATATATATATATATATAATAGTACAACTTGGAATGAATTTTGTATATGAAAATCATTGTTTGAGATTAACTTTTTTTTATTTTTCAAAAGCACTTTTGAGTTGTAGAAGAATTTACTTGTAAAGACTTTATCCGAAACCTTATTAAATTCTACGTTTCATTCAGTTTATTCGTAACAATACTGCGTGCTTGCGTGTTAGTGCCTCAATCAGACTCTCCTTGACCCATAAACATTCCATGGCCCTCCTTGTAGCACCCCTTTTTCTGTGCCAACATCCTTTTCTCCCCTTATTACCTCTAATCGATGTGTCTCGTATTGTTTTAAGAGAAATAAATCTCCTGTCAAACTTTTTTTAACCGACGCCAAAGTATTTACAAGTACAAAAATAAAATAATCTCCATTCTACACACACACACACACACACACACACACACACATACACACATATATATATATATATATATATTAATGGATGGTGTTTTGTTTTTAAAATATTGCAGTGACTTTTTTCTCTTTGTTTCTTACTTGTTATTTTGTCTATTTGAGTTTTTTTTTAGTGTATAAAATATTTTGGTTGTACAGTTAAGGAAAATTTTGGCACCAATTCTCTCTGACGTAATTGAATAAATCTTGTAATGTGTGTTACACTGTGTGGCACTACATTCATGACTGAACAAATGCAAAGCAATTGAATAACAAAGCGAGTAACGAACGCAAAAGAAAGCAATATTTAGATAGAAACAAGAACAAAAAACAAAACAAGAACGAAAATACTTTTCAAATTTTATATTTAGTATTTAATACCTTCCATTAAAAATAACACTATTTTGTCAGTGTATGGATATACATTTGTTTATATACATGTAACTATATTTACTTAGGCAGCTGTGCGCGCTAATTTTCCTATATATATATATATATATATATTACTGTATATAACTTCGGTTTCTGGGCGTTTCGATCACAGACCAGTTCGATCACATGCCAGTTCGACCACAAGCCAATATGATATATATTAATGGACGGGGGAGGCATACAGTAATATAATAATAATAAGGCATATACGGGAGGCATATAATAATAATGGTAATAATAATAATAATAATAATAATAATAATAATAATAATAATAATGCAAAGCAAAAAACATTTGTAAGACATTTCGTTTATTATTATTATTTTTTTAAAGTTAGAAACGCAATATAGAAAAATATGCACAATGTGCATTCACACAATCTAAAACATGTGTGTATATATTTACATCTTATACATGTGTATATATTTACAATGTGAAGAAAGGTGAGGTGGGTTCACATAATTGAATGCTGCAGCCACTGTACTGCGTGTCAGACGAAGGCCTACTGTGTATCTGGGTTGTAAATGCGGGCGCAGGCCTTCAGGAGCTGGGAGGCGCTTCTGCTGCCCTCGTTGTACTCGTCCCAGGGGTTGAAGTGGAGGCTGTTAATCTTCTTGTAAGTTTTCCTCTAGTAGCGACGCAACTTGCGCTCCGTGACAAGTCGGACTTGTGCTGTAGATGGATGCTGTGCGCTTCCTGATAGGGAGGCTGTATCAGGAGATAGATGTTCAGATTTGTGGATCTTAGTTTGCCGTTGATTCTCCGGTGCCAGCCTTCGCAGCGATAGGCGCTCCACACTGCCGGTGCCCACATTTCGTTGTTAATCTACCTGTCGCGGATGTATGCATTGAGGCTCTGTAGCTCCGGAGTTGTGTCCCGCATTTCCAACTCGCTGAACATGGGAGGGATGTGCTCTGCAGGGAGGAACAGCAGCGCAATGAGATGGCGGCAGAAGCGGTGTCATCGTATCCTGTTGGTATGCAACCTAAAAAGAAAAAAAAAATTCATTATGAGGAACTAACAATGTCAATGTTGACATGAATTTTTGCATACATAAGCAAAAAATATTAAAGGGATACATTTTTTTATACATATAAGAAAAATAAATTCTGGCCATATTATATATTGATACCAACCCGAAGCCCTAGCTCCTGGATCTTTCGACAGACGGCTTGCACCCAGTGAAAGGCGCAGCCTTTCAAATCCACCTCTGGTAAGACGGAGCTCATGGCCTTTCATGCTGCTTTCTCGAAATCTAGAGGTGATTCCATCACGCAGACGGAGGTGGGGACGATCTCAAGTGTCTTCTGTAGCGCGGCCTTGTAGTTGCCTGTCTTGCATCCAGACATGATAATGAAGATAAGAGGGACCTGCTTGGTCTCGCCTTCCGAGGGCACGAAGGCGTGTAGCGTGCACAGTTGCTTAAACGGCTTCCGCACAAGCTTTAATGTACCATCTTGAACCCTTGCTTCGCCTTAGCAAGTAGTTCCAGCATGTTGTTGGTTGCGAAAATCAGGTGCCGGCGATTGTGGTGGCGCACATCTCCTTGCAGGAAACGCTCCAGGATGGCTGTTTCATCCAGGTCGAAATCCAATGATGCTGAGTGAGGCGGTCCCATGCGCTCACGATATCGGTTTGCTACACGCACAAGATTCTCCGGCTTTGGCATATTGGGGCAGCTCCTTGGGTTGAGTAAATCGCTACTACCTGTGACCTCATTTGGTCATTTTGTGATTGTGATTGGTGATTTTGTGTCAGCTTCGCTTCTTCCTTTTAAATTTTTTCTTGTATATTTATTATTGCATTTTAACAAAACCCCTCTACAACTCTATCTATTAACCTAGCTAGCACCGAGGTCTCTGACCTAGAAACTAATAACTAATGACTAACTAATAATATCATATTGGTTTGAGATCGAATTGGCATATGATCCAATTGGCATATGGTCGAATTGGCATGTGGTTGAATTGGCATGTAGTCGAATTGGCATGTGATCGAACTAGTCTGTGATCGAACTGGTCTGTGATCGAAACGTCCAGTTACCATATCTTCAATGAAACGTATTAGAGAACGTCACAAAATTGAGTCAAAAAGGTGTAGGAAAAGTATAAAAATAAAATATTAAAGGCCATAATTTTATTGAAAACTTGATGACAACTTTAATATTTCGTACATATTCAATTCGATTTTATTACTTCTTTAACCCTTCAAGGCATACTGTCTACAAGCTACTTGTAAGTGTCATTGTCAACCCTGTCGCATTCATTATTTTTTCATGTGGGTCAGATTTCGATGAACACTCATGTTTTTGATTTTTCCTCAGAATTCCCTATAAATGTTCAATGGGATTCAGATTTGGAGACTAAAGAGGCCAGCCGAAACAGCGCGCTTGTTCTTCTGCAAGCCTACTCTTGTCGACAAGTGAGGTATGACATTCTCTTGTTGAAAAATCGCGTCAGATTTCATCGATTCTGGAAATAATCGAGGGAGAGCTTCAATATCTTTCCCAACGTGTCTGTATAGTGTATAGGTTTGAGAAGTTATTCAGATTTCACATAAAAGGATTTTTTCAGCGCCTGATGAGGACATACATTCCCAGTCCACGATACTGCCTCTTCAAAATCTGATTTACGAAAGTTGGACCTGAGATTCCAAACCCCTGCAAAACAAAATGAAATTATTTTGCAATCCAAACAACAATGAAATATTTTGGTCAACTTTAAAAAAGAATTTAATTCACAGTTCATTAATCTCCAATTCACGTAAGAATGCCAATCTCTCTTCTCAAATGTTCTCTATAACTCTAACTAGAGCCGGATTAAGCCACTAAGAGGCCCTAGGCCAGAGAGAATTCTGGGGCCCCTTAATATTATGAAATAATTAATTGAATTTTTGGTTTTCAATACTAACTTAAAAATAGGCCTTTTTGAACTTACGTACGATCCTTTTAAGTATAAAAACAATATTTTTCAATAGAACTGTGTATATCAGAGACAATAAATGACATAGGAAACAGCTATAAAACCTGCCGTTGCTAATATGTACAAGAAAGAAATCACATTTTCAGTATTCACACAGCTTTGATACTTTTGTGGAACAAAAACAAGAAAAGAAGGAATTGAAAATTACAACTTTTACTTTCGGGATTTTTCTGAAACAAATTTGTACACGATGTCACTAGATTGGAAAGTCTTTGTGATTCCATGCTAAGTTGACAAAGAATCAAGTGCATTCAATCGGTCTTGAGTATCATAGTTGAGCGTAGCCGATTTTTTACCAAGGCAACCTTTGAAAAAGAACGTTCGCCTATGCAAACTGTCACAGGAAAAGTAAGAAAAATTCGGAGAACAAGGTGTAATATTTGGAAAGGTGGACTTCATACTTTTGTGCGATTTGATATATATACTGCGGCATCTTGTGTGGTATAATGTCAATGTCGACATGAATCAAAAAGTGCAAAAATTGCAGAAATCCGTCCACACAGTCAAGTTCCAGATCATTTGGGTATTTCTTGGTCAGTTTGTCAATGTCTCTCTTCAGCTTATTAATGCCCTTTTCGGCAAACGATGACAGAAAAGCGGTCTTTTGAAATCTGATGATATGTTGATGCAGAGCAGAACTATGAGCACCTGGTCAATGATCACAAGGAAAGTGTGAACTCGGAATTTTTCATAAAGGCTCAGACCGACTTCCTTGGAAGTCATGTCACCAGCATGTCGTTTGTGTCGTCTTTTCCTGCTCTGATTTTCTGAATGTCTCAGATACATCAGATATGAGAATTTTTGCTTCAGATTCTATTTCATCAAAGTTGTTTCTTATTTGGCTGACGAAATTCTCCATCGAAGAAAACAATGTTACTTACTTTGAATGTCTCTATCCATGCTTTGAAGTTGCGTGTTGTTTTGCTGAAATCTCTGCAAAATTTGTTCCACAAAATGCACATGGTTGTAATTTCCAGACGACACAGTTTGTTCGCGAGACTGTCAGCTATGTGTCTGGTCTCGCCCTTTTCATTTTCATCTTCTGACGTGTCACCGAGTATGTCGTAATACTGTTCATACTTCAAACGCAGCGCTCTCACTGACTCCACATGACAGTGCCATCGGGTAGTTGATAAAGATTTCAATGTCAGAATGCGGCCATTTTCATTTTCTGTAAGACCGGTAATCAGAAAATCCCCTCTGAAAACCAAACCACACTGTGCCAAAAACTGTACCACTTTAACAACACACTGAAGCACTAAACGCCAGTAATTCTTTTCAACTTCTTGCCTTCAGCAGTCCTTGTCCAGTTGTTTTTGTAGCCGGACATGACCACTTCTGTCGTATCGCGTATTAGTGATAACAAACTGAATCTAATAAATAAAATTACGATTTAAATAATATAACTCGAGAAATACTTTGCAATTTAGGTTTGAATTTAAAGTAATCAGCAACACTTCCTATCGTCCCGCGTGGATCAGTACGACGAAATAAAACAAGATGCATAAAACATTTCTTTTAAAATTTATCTTTCTTGCATTTTTTGTTTCAATTAGGAAGCAGATGCACGACAACGGCTGATTCTTATAGCCTTGATCCTCATGAAGAAATTTCACTATATATATATATATCTTGCTCCTGAAAAATCATACACTAGGAACGACAATAACTGGGGTGTCTGCAAGACAAACTAACGAAAATTGCAATAAACTGAATAGAGATATGGATGTTCTTTGGACTAGACTAAGACAGAGCATTGTTGCTTTCAGTAGTGATGAACCACGTACAAAAGCCTGGTCAGTATTTTGACCCCCTATTTGCTTGGCAATGCTGCTGCGACCTGCTCGTACCCTGAAATGGGTGTATGGGCGGAATGGTGCTCTATGTACCAGTAAAAAGATGCTTAACTCTTCATACTTCCGCTCAAACTATGAGGGTGTCAGGAAATGATTGCCCCCCCCCCCTGTACAGAAGAAACTGAAAGGAATAGAAAAAAACAGACAAAACCACGCGAAAGAGCGTTTAATTTTGAATAAAAAACACTTGTTTTAATATCGGGTATTGCCCCCATTTGCAGCTCTGACGGCCATTAATCGACGGGGGTATGATCCCAGAAGTGTCTCAAAGAGATCGGTATCATGACTCATTTCTTCAAGGACTTCGTTGATCTTTGCAGTCATAATTTCTGTTGAATACCGATTCTGAATGGGTTGTTCCAGCATTAAGGATTCCACCCGATCCTTCATGATGGATCCGACATGTTCACAGACATTAAGATCGGGAGAATTGCCAGGCCATTTATTATTTCCGAAAAAATCAATGTTATTGTCCTTAAGCAGTTGTTGAGTCGCAAGTGCTTTCATACAGGGAGCTTTGTCGTGAAGAAAGGTTGCCTGTTCAACATCCAAAACACACTCGGGGTCTTTCAAAAACGGAATTACATGTTGGGCTAAAATTACATTTCGAAAATAAGGCCCATCCCAACTGGTTCCTCTTGGTTTGATAACCCAGATGAGCTTCCGAATAGAGAACATAATGAAAACACCCACACATGCTGGATTTTTTACTATTTCTCGATACTTCTCGTCGTCTGGGACTTCATCAGGAGTTGTTGCCCAAACCCGATCATTCTGAAAATTTGGTTTTCTGGAGACATAAACGAAGAATTCATCGCTGACAACCAAGTGAAGGAAATCGTCTTCCGTCCATTCCTCAAGATAATCACAAAACCATAGCCGATCTTCATATTAAGATCACTCTTCCGTGGCTTAGCTATTTCATGCCAAGCACTCAAGCCTTGGCGAACTCGAAATTGATGCACAAGTTGCCGATTGACAATCTTACCACGACGGATAAGTATCTCTTTCGCTACCTCAGAGCAGCTCTTCTTTCGGCGCCGTGATGCAGCAAGCACAATGTCTTTCGATTCTTGAGATAATTTCTCCGGTCTTCCTCCTCGAAATTCTGTTTCACAATCTTCAGGATTCTTATTCCAATTCCTTTTGACAAAGTCTTCTGATCTTTTTAATCTCTCAGCCACCCAGTGTCGAGTTATGAAAGTTGCACCAGCTTCCTTTGCTTCACGAAATGTGACAGCTCGAATGCGGTCAAGAACTCGCTTTTTCTCTGAATCGTTCAAAATAGATGATGCCATGGTTTCTGTGGGGAAAAAATGGTAAGAATTAAAATCACAGGAATAGAATATAATGGTTTTTTTCAGATTTTAACGCTCTTTCAAGTGGTCTCGCCGGTTTTTATCTATCTCTTCTAGTTTCTGCTCTACAGGGGGGGGCAATCATTTCCTGACACCCTATATTATATATATATATATATAATATATATATATATATATATATATATATATATATATATACACACGGAATGAATTTCACAGTTACACACGTGAAATATGATAAATTAATGGTGCAAACTCACAAGGAAAAGGTAGAATGATTCCAAGGTCTTTCATGTATTCAATAGCACACATCGTCAGGTATACTGTTGAATACACGAAAGGCCTTAGAATCATTTTTCCTTTTTTTTGTGGGTTTTTATTATTTTTTATATATATAAATAAATAATGTCTTTATAAGGATCATGGATATAAAAATCTGCAGCTTATACGAATCCCTTTTCATTTCTCCGATCTAAATACAGGGTGTTTCAGGAGGAAAGGTCACTACTTCAGGAGGTGATAGTATCGGTCATTGTGAGAAAAAAAGTTCATATGAACGTGTGTCTAATTCTGAATGGTTACGGAGATAGAGCTGTTTGAATCTGATGCGCGCGCAGCTCTTCCTCCCCCTTCCCTCCCCTATAACCTTGAACCATGTAAGCTGTAATGTAAGCATGTAACATAAGCCAATCGACAGCTGACTGTTGTGAGTGCCATTGTTTGGTGTTTGAAGCAGTGTTAAGAATGTCACACACCTTCACACATGCCGAATATGCAGATATGGTGTATGTCTACAGTTTTTCCGATGGAAGTGCAACAGCTGCTGTTGCAGAATACCGTCGACGGTTTCCAAACCGCAGAATTCCGGATCGAAGGGTGTTTACCAGGGTTTTCTACACATTGCGTGAGATTGGTACACTTCCCAGCGCTCATGTTTCATCTGAACGTGAAGGTCAACAAGATGTGGATGAAGTGGAAAACATTCTTCAGTTGGTAGAGCGTAGTCCTACTACTAGCTCACGAAGAATTTCTACACGTCTCGGTGTACCACACACAAGAGTATGGCGAACATTACGTGAGGAAGGCTTGCATCCATATCATGTACAGCGTGTACAACACCTTCAACCAGGAGACGCTGCCATGCGACTGGAATTTTGTCATTGGGTAAATGCTAATCGCCGATTGCTTCGATTAATACTGTTCACCGATGAAGCTACTTTCACCCGTGACGGTATCAACAACACTCGTAACTCTCATCGGTGGTCAGACGAAAATCCAAATGCCACTGTGGAAACAAATTTTCAACATCGCTTCTCTGCCAATGTGTGGTGCAATATCATCGATGATCAGCTGATTGGCCATGTTACTTTAGAGCAGCGCTGTCCAAATTTCGGCCCGCGGGCCGCATGCGGTCCGCGGAATGGACATTTGCCAAATTTCATTTCTGAATTTTCTTCCCTATTTTGTCATTTCTAGTAGGGAGAACAACATTCAGCGGGTTCCTAAGTCGTATTAACCAACAGTGTATGATTATAGGCAACATCTTGGCCGCGCTTTATAGAAGTTCGACAGCACTGCTTTAGAGAATCGTCTTACAGGACAAAATTACCTAGAATTTCTGCAAAATGAATTGCCAGGACTATTAGAGGATTAGTCAGGTTCACTATGTATTTTTGTTCAAATTTTATGGAGATTAGCAAACCAGTACATTTTTGAGAAGCTTATGGCATCAGGAATATGGAAAGTAATGTTTACATTTGCGCAGATGCCTGCTTGGCGGCCATCCATTTTGGCGGCAGTTGCAACAGTGTTTATAAATCCTGATGCTTCAAAATTTTGCAGTATTTTTGCAGTAGTGTTGCAATATTTAATTTTATACTGTAAAAATTTATGTTAACACAACTAGTACACAATTATCTTGGTGTTGGTTAATATAGTGGTGGTTCTCTTTCTTTTCAGTGCCTGAGTCATCATGAGTGAAGACCCGGGAACCAGCAAGTTGAGTTCGGTCAAGTCGTCCATGGACACAGTGGACTGGAAGCAGTGCATTCTTTGTCAGGAGTCCACTGCCAGCAAAGGAACACTTGTTCAATATCCCAGAACAGAATCATACCAGAAACTACTCGATGTAGTGGAAGAAAGAGCCAGCTTACAGGATGGAAAATATGTTGACATCCAAAGACGCCTCAAAGACTTTACCAAAGAAATATTGATTGAAAGGAAACCCATGTGGCATCGCAGTTGTTATTCTGATGCCACAAATCAAATATCCATACAGCGAGCGAGAGACCGCTTGCAGCATGCCATGTCTACAGGAACCTATGCTGTGAAAAAACGTGGGCATAAAAGAACAAGCTCTGAAATGGAGCAATCAGCAACCCCAGGCACCTCAGCACCTTTCACTAGATCTGCGACAGAACCGTTGACAAGGGATCACTGCTTCTTATGTCAAGAAGATGATGACCAGCGTCTCTTCACCGTACGAACTGAAAACGCGGGGAAGGCACTTAGACGAGCTGTGGATATTTCCCAAGATCCAGTATTGATGACAAGACTAAGCAATGCACTCTCACCAAGTGATGCCCATGCGATAGATGTAAGATACCACAAACCATGCTGGACACGATATGTGTTCCATGTCCTGAGGGATGATGCCAGCAACCGGGCCAAGTCTACAAAGACAGACCTACCAATGCAAGTACCATGCTTGATTGAGCTGATCAATCTCATTGAATATCAAACCCAAAATAAGGCTCATCTACCCATGGATGCCATCGAAAAAACCTACATATCTATGCTTGGTGGTAGTGATGAGGCACAGAAGCACACTCCGACACTGACACGACAGTGGCTAAAGGACAAAATTCTTGCAGAGTTACCAAGTGTGAAGTCAGTGAGGCAGAAAGACAGAAGAAAACCATCTGTTCTTTACTGTCCTGAAGCCTGCGAAGAAGATATGGTCTACACTTCCTTGATGCAAGATGCCACAAGTGAAATGGACAAGACAATGATGATATACAAGACAGCTAAGCTAATACGCAACAGCATTGCCAATTTCGCTGAGGAGAAGGAAACACACACAATTACAGTATCCAGCACAAGAGAGGATGTCCCGACCGAGCTGTACAGCCTTATACGGTGGATTTTGGTGGGATCTGAGGAGGAGCTGCAAACGGAGATGAGGAGCAGGACAGTTGACAGGTCAGCATTGACCATAAGTCAGAATATCATGTATGCTTTCAAGACCAGGAGACAAGTGCACCACGTGCCCAAGAAAGCCACTGACACATTTCGGACACCACACACACGAGAAAACCCACAGGTTGTAGGGTTGGCACTCACTGTACATCATGACACCAGGAACAAGGCGCTGATGGACCTCCTCCATGTACAGAACTACTGCGTATCACACAGCCGTGCCTTGCTCCTAGAAACAGCAATTGCCAATGCTGTTGTGGAAAACACAAAACAATTTGATGGATTGTATGTACCACCTTTCCTCAAGAAAGGTACATTTGTCTTCTTCGCTGTTGATAATACAGATTTTGCAGAGGACACTGTAGATGGCAAAGGCACCACACATGGCACAATCACCGCAGTGTATCAGAAGGCAGATGCGCCTGGAGAATCAATCGCACCCAATTTGGAAGTTAGTGAGGCAAAAAACCTGTCGGTTGTCCCTTATCATGTACCCATCGAGCCTTGCAGTAAACCAAAACCTGGGCCAGTCAAGAGAGCAAAGGAATTCAAGGCGTGTTCCACAGGTGTTGCTGAATCCTATGAACTAACCAATCTTGGTTGGATGATTGCATCTGCTTTGTCTAGATCAACCGACAGTGAATCACAAAGCAGTATCCCAGGCTGGGCAGGCTACAAATCACTTGTGTCATCTAGTCAGTCACTGACTCAAGTCGGTGCCTTGCCTCTACTTCCAGAGGTCGCACATGAGTGGTCTACCATGCTGACTGTGATGTTGCAAGCGTCTCAGTTGAAGAGCTTGGCAGTTGGTGAAAACCACCCAACTGTCATAACCTTTGACATGGCCCTGTACGAGAAGGCAGTACAGTTGCTAGATGCAAGACCTAACTTGAAAAGAGAAGTTGTTCCGAGACTTGGGGAGCTGCATGCTGTGATGGCTGCACTGAGGGCACTCGGAGCCTCAATAGAAAATTCTGGCATAGATGATGCATGGATTGAGGCAGATGTATATGGGCCTGCTACAACGAGACAGATCCTCAAGTGCGGCCACTACAAGAGAGCACTCCGTGCACACATCCACACTTACATGGCTCTGTATGAACTTGCTCTAGAACAGTTCTTCACAGAGATGCCACAACTAAAAGAAATCTGCTCGAAACCAGCAAATGAATTGCAGGAAGCCTGCACAAACACAGCTTCTGGGACAAGTGATGGAGCAGAATGCATCAGAATTGCTAACACTCACCTGCTTCAAGTCTTGACCAACGAAGATGTCATTCAACAGCTGAAGAAGTGGGAAGCTCAGAAATCATCTAACGCTATGTTCAAGTCATTGATGAATTACCTCCACCGGGTTGAAACCATCTTGTTCTTTGTTGAAGCATCCAGAAATGCTGATCTCGTTCTCCATCTGGAGGCTGGAGAAGCACTCAGCAAGCTGTTTTTCGCAATGGATCGAATAAAATACAAACGCCTCTGGCCAAGGTACATCGCCGACATGCACGAAATGAAGACAAGCCATCCAGCAACATGGCGAGAACTTCAAGATGGAAACATCTGTCACCAAGAGTGAGATTCCGTTCGTCTCAATAGGTGCAGACCATGCCTGCGAACATCTCAACAAGATGATGAAGGTTCATTCTGGCCTAATTGGCATTTCCAATAATGCGAATGCTAGGCAGCGGTTCTTCTTGGCTTCTCCAGAGATGTCGTGCCTCTCAACAGAGTTTAAAGGACAGTTCGGGCTTCAAGTAAACAAGCCAGAGGAACACCATGATGTACGACCCAGTGCTGTCAGGAAAGAACATGAAGCTGTTGACAAAATCAAGGCTGCAATACTGAGCCACGGGAATCCCTTTGCTGTTGAAGGTGATCAGCTATACAATTTCATCACACATGCATATGTACGACAAGAGTATGTTCCACAAATCTTGAACATTGATGACATCGGACAGAAGCTTTATGAAGATTATGTCACTGAACGTATCAATGGAGATTTTAGTCTCTGGGCACCAGTCAAAAAGCAGAACAACAAGATGTACATGTCTGGCAGCAAGAAACAGACAGTTGACCTAAAAGAGACCAAAGATCTCCATGTTCGGCTGATGGTTCTCACCAGGTCGAGCAGGGACATCGATCAGAAGAATGCAGTTGGCGACTGAGTTCACATTGACTCCGAGAGCACTATTTGCACCAGACGGCTCAATGCTGCCATGCACTGACAAGTCCAAGCTGATACACAGCCTTGAGAAGCTGGCTAAAACAGATGAAACCCAGGAACAGACAGAAGCTCTAGCGGCCAAAGAGCAGGATGATGACAGAGGTCCTGTATCATCATCTCCATCGTCGTCATCAAATCAAAAGATCGCCATTGTTGATGGAATGGTGCCTGTCCAGAAGATGACAAAGAAATCAGGGACAATCAGCACAGTCAAAGATCTAGCCCAGTGTTTCAATGACAGGCTCGTGAGCTTGACAGCAGGGTTCAGTGAGGTCATCCTGGTCTTCGATACATACAAACCTGACTCACTAAAGGAGGAAACTAGAGAGAGACGACGACAAGGAAAAGCTCCTATACAGTATCAGGTTGCAGATGATACGAACATCAAACACATCCTACTGGCACGGTTTCTATCGCACGAAAAAACGAAAGCAGATTTGACAGACTATCTCGCCAAAGCAACCCTTGATTACAACAAAAACTCACCTCAGTTAGTCATCACATCAGCATCAGGTCACACCAGAAGCAACAGAAACATGCACTTTGAAGACAACAATCACGAGGAGGCTGACACATTGATGATCTGCCTGGCAGCGGAGGCATCACAGCGGTGTCCTGATGCACAGCTAGTATTCTTCACTCCTGATACTGACGTCTTGGTTCTGGCTGTGGCACACTATGACAAGCTCTGCAAAAAGACATCTATTTTGATGGTATCAGGTACAGTCGAAATAGAGCCAATCTGGAGAGCTTTGGGCAAAGAAAAGGCGCAAGCTTTACCTGTATTCCACGCATTCACTGGAGCAGACAATGTTGGAAAATTCTCAGGAATAGGCAAAACAAAATGGTTTCAGCAGTATATGAAAGCTGACATGCACTTAGTCAGAGCACTGATGAAACTACCGGAGAAAGGTGACCTAACACAGGAGGTGAAAGACGTATTGGCCAAATTTGTGTGCTCAAGCTACTGTCCCAAGGGTATTCACATTGCAAGTATCCCTGATCTAAGATGGTATCTGTTTTGTAAACACCTAGCTGAAAGCAACAACTTACCTCCTACACTCGGTGCACTTGAGGAACACATCCAGCGTGTGCGGTTACAAAGCCGAGTATGGTGCCAAGCCAATGTTATGCAGCAACAGCCTTTTGACCCCCTGAAATTTGGTTACTATCAGGACAAAAGTGGCCAAATACTGCCAGTCACCACAAAGGTTCCTCCTGCCCCGCAAGCCATCATCGAGTTGGTCAGATGCCACTGCAAAACCAACTGTTCTACACAGAGATGTTCATGCAGAAGGAATAACTTGCCTTGCACAGAACTATGCTTGTGCGGCACAGAATGCGAAAACGATGCAGACTGTAAAGTTGAATATGACACTGAGAGTGATGATGATGTGTAATGACGTGTCAAACTGAGATAGGAAATACGTCTATACGTACGCTGTTGTCACTACCAACAATTTGAGTGTGCATTTTTTCATGAAAATACAAACATAATTTCACAAACTTCTTTTCTTGGTTTTTGGTGTTCATAATCACTAATTTGACATAAGCTTTGGATTCCTTGGGCCTGGAAACATAGGATTAGCATTTAGAATGAAGTTTCTATGTCAATTACAAGCTGAGATATTCGGAAATTCTTATTTTATGGCGGCCATTTTGAAAATCCAAAATGGCGGCTATGGAGGCATCTGCGCAAATGTAAACATTGATTTTCAGATTCCTGATGCCATAAGCTTTCCAAAAATGCATTGATTTGCTAATCTCCATAAATTTTGAACGAAAGTGTTTTTATTGATATAGTGAACCGGACTAGATGTTCCTTTCGCTACACGCGCTGGTATGTACTTTCAACATGACGGAGCTCCTCCACATTCTACCCGTTTGGTGATGCAATACCTAAATCAAACTTTCCCTGGTCGATGGGTCGGCCACGGTGGTCCCATTCAATGGCCACCAAGGTCTCCAGACCTCTCTCCGTTAGATTATTGTTTGTGGGGGTGGATGAAAAGTCAAGTTTACAAAAGAAAGGTGGATACACGAAGACGAATTGCTCGCGCGCATTTTGGATGCTGCTGCCCGCATAAAGGAACGTCAAGATCAACTCAGACGAACAACACGCGATCTTCGTACACGAGTTGCAAAGTGCATTGAGGTTGACGGTGGGATTTTCGAAAACGTATTGTAAACTGTAACAAATTTGTAATTTCTGTATCTGATACCATTCAAAATGCCAATGTTTAAACATTAAATGTTAGAAACAGTAATTGGTTTCTCTTTCTTGATTACCATTAACAATGCTTTTGTATTTGTAGATTCAAACAGTTCTATCTCCGTAACCATTCAGAATTAGACACATGTTCATATGAACTTTTTTTTTCCCACAATGATCGATACTATCACCTCCCGAAGTATTGACCTTTCCTCCTGAAACACCCTGTATAAGGTTGTAACATATATTTTGATCAATTTTTTAGTTCATTCAGAACAAAATTTAAAGGACATAATGACAAATTAATCATCAATATAATTCCCTTCTTTTTTTATAACCTCCTCCCACCTGTAGAAAAGTTTTCTATGCCACGTTCGAAGAAATCCCTTGGTTTCGAGTTAAAAAAAGCGATCACTTCGTTTTCGATAGCTTCCCTGGATTGCAACTTTTGTCCATCTAGGTGGTGTTGCAGACTTCTGAATAAATGGTAGTTTGAAGGTGCGATGTCCGGAGAATAAGGTGGATGAGGCATTTTTTCCCAACCAAATGCCTCCAATTGGGAAGTGGTGATTCGAGCAGTGTGGGGGCGCGCGTTATCCTGGTGGAATAGAATACCTCTGCGATTAATTAATGCAGGACGTTTTTCTTGTAATACCATCTTCAATCGTTGGAGTTGTTGGCAGTAGACTTCAGCTGTGATTGTTTGGTTATCTGGCAGAAGCTCAAAATGAATAATTCCTTGCATATCCCACCAAACGCATAGCAAAATTTTCTTTGGATGGGGTCCATTCTTTGGCTGAGGTTCAGGCTTTGTTTCACGGCTAAGCCACTGACGTGGACGCTTAATATTGTTATAGAGGACCCATTTTTCATCCCCAGTGACGATCTGATTCAAAAACGGTGCCTGCAGTTGCCGAGAATGCAGTGATGTGTAAATATCGATTCGATGTTGAAGATTCTCTTGTGACAAATCATGCGGAACCCATTTTCCAACCTTCACTACTTTTCCTAACAGCTTCAAATGACGATGAATAGTCATATGGCTAACGCCGAGTTGCAGGCCAAGTTCTCTTGCAACTACCGTTGGGTTTTCCTCCACTGTTGCTTTCAGCAACTCTTCATCTAACTCATTTGGTCGTCCTGTTCGTTGATAATCTTTCAGACTGAATCTCCATTTCTGAACTTCTCAAACCATCTCCTACACATCCATTTGCTCACATCATCATTTCCATAAACTCTTTGAATGTTTCTTGCGGATTCACTAGCGTTAGATCCTTTATGGAACTCATACAGCATCACATTTCGAATATGCTCTTTCGTGAGCTCCATGTTTTTTCAATTACTGTAATATCGTAGGGGTGGCGTTGTGACTGTATGAAAACACCAGAGAAACTATTCATTAGCCTAATCCTACACTAGCCTAAGCCTACACTAGCCTAAGTCATTCTGTATCATGATAAAACCTGTGCGAACCTGTCGCTGCGTGTATTTTGCAACATTTCTAAAACTATTTCACATTATCTTGAGGTTATTCTATTATCTATCGTCCGTTTTCTAATCGAGCAGAATTTATGTTACAACCTGATATGTATTATCTAAATCGGAAAAATGTGGATATATGAATATTTTTTCTATCTGATGTTAATAATCCAAAATTACGAAGGAAATTTTATATTTGTTCACACGATTCTTTACCTGACCTTCAACTGTATATTTACCTTTTTGTTATCAAATATGTTTTCATTAACAAATTATTTAGGGATTATTATTTACTTACTTTTTCATATTTATCTCTATTTTAAGTCTTGACTTCTATTTTTAGGATTTCTTATCTTGATTAAACTTTAAATCTGATAAAAGTAGTGCTTTTCTAACTATAAGGAGGGAGGGGGGTATATGCAGAGGAGGAGGATGTCTGATGTTCTCTGTTCGTTTATACACGCCTAAACGGTACCACATTTAGGATACACATTAAGGGAGAACCAGGGAAGAATTTAGTAACACACTCGCCCCTCCCAGTTTTCCCATAGGTTGTGTGTTTCGGGTGCTTTTGCTGCGTAAAGCGCAGCAGACGTTCTAGTATATATATATATATATATATATATATATATATATATATATATATACTTCCGCCCTAATTGTTCATTCCGACGAAGGTCAAGCTTTTCACTCCACCTTAGACCTACAGTTTAACGTAGAATCCGAACTGGGTTTTGATGCGCGCCGCGTCTCAATCCCGGGGCCGATGGGTTCGGAGTCAGTGATACTAACCACTACACCACTGAGGCGCATATATATAACTCTCCCGTCAAACACCACCCACCGTTAATTCAACAACCGAAATTATCCCAAGGACCGCATCCCCAGTATTCCCAGCAGCCCACCCAATAACACTGAGCAGGAACCGACCTGAAAATCGACCAGAAAACGTCCATTAATGATCCAAGTAAACCAAGCTCCAAGATTTTTAACTCTAAATTTATCATACAAAAATATACGTGTACAAGGACTGTACACTGACCATGCAAATTATACATTACAATATCTGCACAATTTAGCTCTGGAAACAAGCACAGATATCACATGCTTAATGGAAATACATTTACATAAATGCAAAAAAAGGGTGTGAAATTCTTATCTTAGAAGTAAAAGAACTGAGCTTAATCATTATGAACGTGTACAGACCAGTTATACTACCGCAAAAAGGTAAAGTGCAATGCAACTGCATGCAACATTGCATCTTGCAACATTACATGCAACATTATGAGGGTGTTTTTGAACCCCCCTCCACCCCCTTGAGGGCCCTTCAACTCACCCACCCCAAATTTTTTTTAAAAATTACATATATCTGTGAACTCCAAAGGGTAACCTAGCCTAGCTGCTCAGGCTCACAAAAAAAAAAAATATATATATATATATATATATGATACACACAGACCGTGCATGGAACAAGGAACTCTTCTGGGATAATTAAATCCACTATAGTCCGAATAAGTAATAGTAAATGACAAATACCATAGTTTTTCTTTTTCATGATGCAAGCCCGACGTGGGCAACGGGTCTCTCGCAAAGAGGTCCCATAAATATAGCTTCTCTCACCAGCTATCTGCAAAGCAGACAGGATCCAGCTTTGGGACATGGATCTAGGGATCCTGTCTGCTTTGCAGATAGCTGATGAGGGAAGCTATATTTATGGGACCTCTTTGCGAGAGACCCGTTGCCCACGTCGGGCTTGCATCATGAAAAAGAAAAACTATGGTATTTGTCATTTACCATTACTTATTCGGACTATAGTGGATTTAATTATCCCAGAAGAGTTCCTTGTTCCATGCACGGTCTGTGTGTATCATAAAAAACTCAGGGAACCATTCTGAGTTCATTCCCATATATATATATACGGGTGCGTGTGTATGTATGCATGTATAGAAAAGTTTCTTTTATACATGCGTGTATGTGAACTCCAAGGGTCAGTAAGACAGTATAAGTAAAGACTTTTAGGAGCTCCTCCCATCAACAACACGTAGTCGAGATGAGGGCCACACCAATCGTATAAGTATAGACTTTATGACTTCCAGTATAGACATTAGGAGCCCACCCATCAGCAGCACGAGGCCGGGATGGGGCTACACTAATCGTCTAGAAATAATAAATAAATTCACTCTAGATCAGGGGTGGCCAGACTTTACTGAGATGGGGTCTACTTTTTCCGAAGTTCTCCCTATACGATCCACCATCCTAGTTATATATATATATATATATATATATATATAGATATAGAGAGAGAGAGAGAGAGAGAGAGAGAGAGAGAGAGAGAGAGAGAATAACCAAGAATAAAATGAAGTGAATATAAAAATATATTGCAAATGCACACAGATATATTTTTCATTAAATTTTAACCCCCAAACTTATTAGAAATTAGGTATACTGGAATAGGAAGAGCTTACTTTACTGATGTGGTGATTTGCACTGTATGCAGTGATGGGCATCGATACATGAAAATCGCTAAAGCGATACCGATACATCGATACATGAAGAACGTCTTAGGCGATACCGATACGCCGATACTTTCTAGATGTCTTAAGCGATACCGATACCGATACATGCATCGCCGGTACATTTTTATAATTATTCATTTAATATGTAGGTATTAGATATTATTGTTTCTACTACTAATTTGTACGCACTGTAAGTAAAATCAACGACATTTTAATGGGTTTTATTGGGTTCTTTTGCGCACGCACAAAGCTAGTGAAGACACTTGACGGAATTTGTAAAGAGGGATAGACTCCTGTAAAAATAATGAAATTAGTGAAAAACTTGGTATGTATGTATTGTCTTATTCTTAATCATATAATTCATATTTTATGGTCTATATGAGCTAGCCAAACGATGTTTTTCGAATCACAGCTTTATGTTTCTTTAAATAATTATACGGTAATAACTAAAGGAATAAGTATTTACGAAAACATGTTCGCAGTTATTTTACCAATCAACTGCAAACTTTATAATTATATGACTCATATGAGAAACTCAAAGTTTTTGCACCATAATATTTCGAACAATTGTTATAATGAATTCATAAATACATTAATATTCAATGTTTCTATCTAATTTCTTAACGTCGTTTCTTAAAACAAATCACGTGTTAAATTTAGGCTCTACTTACCACAGAATAAATCTTTGAATTTCTCATTTTCTACGAGAGAGAGAGGGGGTACATTCCATCCACTATGAAAGAGACTATCTTTTCATCAAATTGTTGCTGGTTAATTGTTGGTCCTGCTCCTGTTTTCTTGCAAAATGCTAGTGTCAAGCGGGACTTTGAATGTGTCGGGCCTGTGTGTCAAGCGGGACTTTGAATGTGTCGGGCCTGTGTGTCAAGCGGGACTTTGAATGTGTTGGGCATGTGTGTCAAGCGGGACTTTGAATGTGTCGGGCCTGTGTGTCAAGCGGGACTTTGAATGTGTCGGGCCTGTTAGAGTCGTTTGTATGGAGTGCGTTGAACGTTTGACTTCAGGCTGCTTAAGACTGCTTGTAACAGTAGTGGCTCTCTTCCGTACGCGATTTCTGCGGTACTCTTCAAATTCCTCCAGCACATCAGGATGACGTCTCTGAAAGTACAGTATATAACAAAGCAAATAGATTTTGCACGTTTTCAAATTCACAAAATATATTCTGTATCAGAGATGGACGCTTTATACGTATGTATTTAAATACTTAATGCGCCACTAAAATATCAAAAATACTAAATACGCTTCTGAATTGTATTATTTGTATACTGTATAATACCAAATACATTTATCTAATTATCAAATACATTGCTATAAACTCAAAAATACATAACATTTGAATGCATTTAATATTTATTTAAACTACATTTATTTATATATATTTAAAGTTCTTGAAAGTTAACGCATTAAAAATACACTTTTAAATACGTAATTTTAATTAATTACAAATGTATTTCAATACTTTTACGTGCTGCCCATGCAGCCCATTACTATTTAAAGACTTGTTTATATGCACTTACCGAAACATGAGTCTTCAAATTGCAACACGAAGACGGACGGGTCAGCACTAATGAATACACCAGGTTTTGAAGGGCACAAGAGACACAAGCAAGATAATTTAAGTCGCTCATCACAATTCGCAATCTTAAAATATTTACCGCAAGTTATTAGGACTGATTTTGACCAGTTGGTATCTTTAATTTTATGGAAATGATTTTCTGTCGCGTCATTTTCACCAGGTTGTTCCTTTTGTGGCTCACTCCCTGACGCGTTATTATTACTATTAATATTATCACTCATTATCGCACAACTACTCGGCGTGACGTCTACTTAATGAGTGACTGATTGATAAGAAATGCCTCGGGGAACCAAGAGGAATCGCTGCGTTACAAGTATGAACCTGTTTAAACTCAACACCGAGTGGGCGTGGCCAATAGTGTTGCAACACCAATGAGCGTTTCTATATTATATGAGCGTTTCTATATTATGAGCGTTTCTATATTATGGTTAATTAATCTCAATAACACAAGTACAAACGTGTTTAAACGTTGCGCCGTACTGTGTGACGTGACCAGTAGAGTAGTACTGTCATTAAATAAATATTTAATAATATTATTATTTATGTATATTCATAAATATAACTCAGTAGTGTCATATTATAACATCTATTTAAATATTTAAAAATTCGGTACTTGTGGGTTATCTGTCGCCACTTTTTAATATTTTTTTTATTTATTTATTTTTATATATTAAGAGAAGAGGATTCTTTATACTGTACGGCATTGACGATTGGTTAGGTTAAGTCGTGCTAGTTTGGTTAAATAAAAAACTTTTAATATTTTTTTTATTTAGTTATTTTTATATATTAAGAGAAGAGGATTCTTTATACTGTACGGCATTGACGATTGGTTAGGTTAAGTCGTGCTAGTTTGGTTAAATAAAACGGTATTTAACCAAACTAGCACGACTTAACCTAACCAATCGTCAATGCCGTACAGTATAAAGAATCCTCTTCTCTTAATATATAAAAATAAATAAATAAAAAAAATATTAAAAAGTGGCGACAGATAACCCACAAGTACCAAAAATTCTTATTAATGTATCGATGTATCGAAGTATCGATTTTTTTCGATACATTTAAGAAAATTGACCTTAGCGATACCGATAAATCGATACTTCTGTCAAGTAGCTAAAGCGATACCGATACCAATACAAAAGTATCGATCGATACGTATCGGCGATACATGTATCTAGATACTGCCCATCACTGACTGTATGGCATCATTTTCTGTGACATTAATTAAATATTTCTCAGAATTATTAAAGTTAAACTTTGTTATTTTTTGTTAAATGACTATGACTGGTAAACACAATGTTGCTACCGATAATGGAAGTGATAACATAAAGAACGCTAATTTTTGGTAGTAGCGGTCGGGTCGTGTGCTCGTTAGTATTGAGAAATGTAAAGTCTCTGTTGTTAGGCTAAGCTACTGGTCATTCTGCGATCTACTAAAAATTGCTCTGCGATCTACTGGTAGATCGCGATCGACGTTTTGGCCACCCCTGGTCTAGACTTTAATACCTCTCAGCAGTAACACAACACAGTATTACATAGCCGGCTTACCTACGGCTTTTACTTACCAACCAGATCTTATTTACCAACACCTGAAAGACCAAAGCCGACTTACCTGCGGCTTTTACTTACCAACCAGATCTTACTTACCAACACCTGAAAAACCTATATGGTCACAAAATACGACACAGACAACAAGTCCAAGCTATTAATTTTCTCATTAACGTATTAAAATACATTTGTGAGGCCATAATAGACCATTAAGGGCTCGAAAAACTGTACAACCAATATTTAAAACTGTTGAGCTTCCCGTGGCAGAAAACCACGGGCGCTCTTTTTAAAAAAAAACTGAAATATAACCCAAATTTAAAGCAAAAACAAATTTTTTGTCTTAATATACAAATATATCTTTAAATCTTATATAAACAATATTTATTTAATTTTATAATAAAACTAGATTCTATTTTAGGGCAACTTATTCATTTTTCGCCTTTTACCCATGCATTAAATAAGAATTATTTAAAACAAGGTTCTGTCTTAATATATTCAACTTTATCTTTAAATTAATATTTTTTATAATATAATTTAATTGTTAAACTAGATTTTAGTTTTAATGGTAACTTATTTATTTATTTTCGCATTTCACCATGCATTAATCTGCGATATATATACGTCTGTGCTAAAAAAAATCCATTCTGTATGTACACAAAGAAAACTGTATCACGGATCTTGCGGGTGAGGGTAACATTTTTATTAACTCATATTAATTTACATTACTCACCCACCACTTCCCTAAACTGATGAGTTTCCACAAAAATAATTATTTGACCATGCAGTAAAGATTCTATCATACGCCCATATCATTTTCATATAGCATCTAGGGGGTACAAAAGAGAAATGTCTCTTGTTGTGTCACCCGTTGAAGTCCTTAATTTGACCACTCTTGTTACTCCGTTTGCCCCTGGTCTGAGTTCTAAAACTCGAGCCAGAGCCCTGTATTGTCTTGGAGTACTGTCGTGTATTAGAACATGGTCCCCAACCTTAATTGTGGTAGACCGATCTTTCTTAGTCATTTGTTTATGTCTCTCCCTTAGACCCATTAAGTACTCATTTTTCCACTGTTCAATGAAATGAGCTTTAACTTTAGTTAAGTGTTGTAACTTAGTCCGCAGTTCATCATGTTGTTGAGTCCAGTTTGGGTCTTCAGAAGAGTCTATTTTGTAGTCCGGTAGAAGACTAACTTGTTCTCTCCGAATCAAATGATTTGGAGTTAATGGTTCAGAGTCATTAAGGTTGTCACTCGCATAAGTGAGTGGTCTATTATTGATGATGTTCTCAATCTCAGCCAGGAGAGTGAGCAACTCAAAGAAGTGTATCTGTTCTTTACCAATTGCTTTCCTCAAGCAACTCTTTACCGTATGTATATTCCTTCCCCAGATTGAGCCATACCAAGGAGAGGCAACTGGAATATACTTCCATTATATGTTTGAATTTTGTACATATAATTGTGTGACTTCATTGCTTGACAAGTGTTATTTTATTTATTTGTCGGGTTCAAAATCCCAGCTGAGCCGTGAACGGCCAAATTCTAAAGGGCCAGTTTTACCTAAAGCCCAAGTTAAGCTAAATTAAAACTTACGGATTTGAGATCCTATTAGGTCCTACCTCAGGGTAACCTCAGGGTAACCTCAGGGTTGCTGACTCGATGCGGGCCTACCTTAGACCTTAGTTACATGAATTTAATGTAAACAAAAAAGGGTACTATTTATGGTCTTCTTTCTCAACCTTGCAACAACAACGCAACCTGGACTATTGCACGGTGCAACAATCTTGTATCTAAACAACCAAACTGAATTGCAAGAGAGCTCTCTACAAGACCACACCCTGTACGTACGACATCCCACAAACGAGTAGAAAAGACGCGCAGCGCCCCAAAATGATGCCACCAGCGTCCCAAACACTGATGCCACAAGAGCCCAAAAATGCTAGCTCTTATTAAGTGAATTTTTCACTAACCTTACAATTATGAGATGGATATATATACACCTTAACTTAATATATACAAGCAATGATGCATCAATCAGCTTAGTCATCATATCGCCTTGGGACAACAATGGTTCTTCCTCTTCTAGATTTTCTAACACTCCCCACCGAAGAGGCATTGTTGTCATTACCTTCTGCAAGGTTAGCCAAGCCTTCTCCATGAGGCTGTAACTCAAATGTTTCATCTTGACTATTTGTGTTTTTGCTGATTTCTAAAGCATAGAGTTTTTGTATAGGTCTCTTTAACTTTCCTCCTGAAGTCTTTACCAGTGCAGACCTAACTAAATTGTCTTTGCCAACAAACAACTCTTCAATTATGCCAAGCTTCCAGCATTGTCTTGGTAGGGTGTGTCAATTTGGGAGGTGAAAATTAATTTTTGCCAATTCCTTCACTGAGGGGTTTTAAAAATATGTTTTTGGATGTGAAGAATTCAAACCTGCTATTATTTTTGTGATTGCTCAACACTTAGCTTGGTAAATCTACGTTTGATTAAAAAGCACATAAATTGCTCTCGGAAAACAACATTTATTAATTTTAGCTTCTCAAAATGTCAGGTAATGCTATAAAAAATTTAGTTTCTCTGCATAAAACATATCCTAGTAATCATAAAACATATCCTTGTAATCATAAAACAACATTAGAAAGTAATGACATCAGTAAAAAAAAATATTTAAACAACAAGTTTCATCAAGTCTTGCTTTGATTCGTTCTTGGACATCAGCCGCCGACTTGCTTCTTGGCCTCTGATATAGCCCTCACGTTTCTCATGTGTATACACCCTGCCTGCTGCCTCTGTGACTTGTTTCACACACCTCTCTATTGACTGAGCATGACAGGGCCACTGTGGAACTTGCATAGGCTTGTCAAAGAACTTCTTTACTTCCGCTGTAGTCAGTTTACATGTCAAAGGAGGTTCAAATATCCCGTCAGACCAGTCTGTCAGCTCCAACACGGAAGAAGTACTGGGGTTGATGGAAGGTGTCTTCCTGGGACGTACAGAAAGATCTCCAAGTGTGTCATCATCTCCACCCCTCATGTCAACAATCTTTTGGACACCAGCTCTCCTCTCCTCACTGTCATCTGAGCACAAGAGTGTCTGGATTATCATTTTGCTGAATGCATACCATGCTGAGCTCTTGATGGTTGGCAAAACAGCATCCACTACAGCCTTCTTTTGCAGCCTAACTAGCCACAGCTGAAACAAGATGTGGCGTGGGCCTTCCACCAAAGAGTGTTTTACTTTGATGTTGAACCAACAGGGGTAGTACACACCAACAATGTATTCCACTATCAGTCTTAAGTTGTTGAGGGTTTTGCCTTTAAGGCCATGTTTTGAAACCCATATGCGACAAAGCCTGTTTGCTGTTGTCAACCACCTTGAATGGCTCACTGGACCAATTTCAAGAAGGGCCAGATCTGTGGGAAGTTCTCCTGTCTTTATGGCCTGTGTGATCCTATACCCGTACGCTTGATCAGTAGAGAGATCCTTTACGACATTGTCACTCAGTGAAGTAAGAGGCTCTCCAATTGAGAGTTTGGTGAATGAAGGATCAATTTCAAGTTCGGTTGCAGTGTCTAGCATCTTGCCAATGTTACCTGTCAACTTGTTGTTAGACAAGGTCTTCCCATCCAGTGCTGTGATCAAGTGTCGCAGGGGTAACTCGTTAGTGTGGAGGGCACAAACCAACCAGATCAGCTTACGGCAAAGCTTGACCTCTACCCAATGCATGGAACCACCCTCCCAGCCAGTGTTAACATTTGTAGAATCACCTCCAATGGCCTGCAGGCTTTTATCAATGCCCTTCTTCTTCATGAAATCTACAAGATTATCAGCAATAACTTCAGCAGGTTTTTTTCTCATTGAGCCTTTCTCAGGAGTGAAGTGGTAGAGATATCTTCCACCTGGCTCACTGCACACAGAATAATGCTCTTTTTTGATGATGCTGGGGAACTGACGATCTGAATTGTCTGCTTTCAGCATAACTTTAGTTGTATCTTGACGGCCGTCAAAGAAGATGCAGTCAATTCCACCCTTCTTACAAAGATTATCAAATTCCTGATCCAGGGATCTCATAACTTTTTCTTGGGCCCTCTTGACTTTATTGTGATCAACTACAAGTCTCTCGTCTTCTTCAGTGATCAAGCCAGCATCCATAAAGGCAGCAGTGGTGATGGCAGCTGTGGCACGCAGGCCAACACTATATCTGATGCTATGCATAGCAACATTAGATATTTCTAATGTGTTGTACTCTGGCTTTTTATTGGAAGTTGAAGACGTGCTTGGTATTTCTAATGTCACTTCATAACTTCCATCCTTTCCATCTTGAGCATCAGCTATTTGTTCTTCATTTTCATTATCAGAGAAAATTATTTCATTTGATGGCATTGAAACATCCTGCTTACTTGTCTGCTTATATTCAGCAAGCCTTCTTCTTTCGTCTTCTTGCCGCTTCTGCTTTTTGACTTGTCTGTTGTGCTCAGGTTGATCTGGCAAGCCAATCTGATGTGGTCCAATAGAACCAGACTTGTCTCTCTGACCTTTAATGAAAGCAAGTTCCTTCACAGGGATCTTCATCTCCCTAGGGCATGTACAGTTAATGTGAGTTTCGTTTTTGCAACCAGCATCTGCAAGGCAGCCAAATTCAGAGCAGAGAACAATTTTACACTTGCAACTGAGGATGTCAAAAAGCTTGTCAAGTTTTGCAATGAAAGCCTCTTTGACAAGTAGCTTTCCTCTCCCAAGAGATATGTTTTTGGCCTGCTCCCAGCTCTCTTGGATCTTGTTTAAGATTGTGACTCGTTAATTTACAACGGGGGCTACAAAAGAACTGTTTGCTCGTTCCCACTTTTCAAGCACTTTAGGTAAATGTCCTTTGCAAGACTGGCTGCTGGGTAGTTTCTCACATCTTCACCACTTTGTTCTCTTAGCAGTAGCCCATATTTCAGAATGTCTCGCAGAGTTGGGAGTTCAGAGGGCAACAACTCTCTACCAGTTCCAATTAGGTTGCTCATATGTGTGAATGTCCCCAGTCTTGTCCTCCTTTTAGAAGCCATTGTAGGTCAATTCCCACTGGTTAGGATGGTAGCACTGACGGACAAGTAATCTTCAGCACACTGATGAATATGTTTCAACCTGTGAAATAAGCAAAAACAGCAGTGCATTATATATACAGCATATATAATTATTAATATAATAATTATTATATAAATCTACAAAAAAGTCAAAAAAGTCACTATTTTTATGTAGCGCTTCTTACCAAGCAAAACTAAATTATATTAAATTAACAAAAATATCTTTAGAATTCCTAAGTCATGCTGCAACCTTTTAGCACCCCTCATATTTGGAATTTGAAAGTTGAAAAATTCGACACACCCTATTGTCTTGGTCTTTCATCCCCAATCATTACCACTTCTCCCACCTTGATACAATTTGCATTGGAGCCCTTTACCTTGCCTGATGGGTAATAATTGAGTTCTGGCAAGTATTCCATCTGCCACCTCTTCCATAACTGATCTTGTAGCTCTTCAAGGTACCTGAACCGTCTGGTTAACTCTCCTTGAGTGCTCTGGATAGGCTGCAAGTCTTCTGGCACACTGGGTTTTGATGTTAATCGTTTACCACAAAGAAAATGATTTGGTGTCAATGGCTCTGCATCCTGCATACTGTTGTAAACAAAAGTGATAGGCCTACTGTTCACCATTGCTTCTACTTCACATAAAACAGTAGAGAATTCTTCTTTGCTCAAATGAGCATTAGCTAAAAGTTTCTTTAATGGACACTTTACACTTCTCACTAGCCTTTCCCAAAATCCTCCCCACCATGGTGCTCTCTCAACAATAAACTCCCACTGTACCCCTTGGTGTGAAAAGTAGGATTGGAATCCTTCCTCTTTTAGCAAGGACCAAATTTCTTGGAGTTCCTTTGCAGCCTTTTTGAAGGTTTTTGCATTATCCGATATGATTTTATTTGGGAAACCCCTTCTGTTCACAAACCTTTTAAAGGCCAAAAGAAATACATCACTACTTAAGTTGCTTACCAACTTCAAATGGATTGCTCTGGTGGTAGCACAGGTGAAAAGACATATATAACCTTTGTTAGACTCCCCTCGCTCATACACATAGACTGGCCCTACAAAGTCTACTCCCACTACATCAAATGGGGCAGTATAGACACACCGTTCTCTTGGAAGTGGAGCCACCTTTTCATAATAAGGCTTTGTACTCCAACGCTTGCAAACCACACATTTATGCAAGACCTTTTTTGCTACTTGTCTAATTTTGGGAATCTAAAATTGTTGTCTAATCTCTATTATCACTTCTCTAACTCCCGCATGTAACAGCTTATGATGAGTATCCAGGATCAAAAGGCCCACAAAGTGCCCCCCAGAAGGTAGCAAAATTGGATGTCTTTTCTCCTCTGGAAGCCCAGAAAACTGTAGTCTACCTCCTACTCTCAATAAATCCTGATCCAAAAACACATCCAAACCCTTGAGCGCAGAATGTGTTGGTAGAACCTGTAATGGATGGCTGGTGAGCAATTCTCTCTCTTCACCAAATTTTTCCTTCTGCATATATACCACCCAGTATTTCCTGGCTTGCTGAATCTCATTACTGTTCAGAATTCCTTCCCTTCTTGTTTCTCCCTTAATGTTGTTGGTAAATCTATATACCCATGCTGTCACTCTTAACAATCTTTTCAGACTGCTAATGTCCTCAAGCCTCAATATGGGGTCCTGCTGCATAACTTGACAACTGTTCACAGCGCATTTTCTCACCTCACTCACCCATGCTTCTTCAGCCTGGCATTCTCCTACAATAGGCTGATTAGAAGGCCAGTTTTCACTTCCAAGTTTTAGCCACTCTGGCCCATTCCACCACAAACTTGACTGTGAAAGATCTTTCACTGAAATTCCTCGTGTTGGTAAATCAGCTGGGTTTTGGATGCCTGGACAATGCTTCCATTGCTTGGGATCTGTGTGCGGTTGAATTTCCTCCACCCTATTGGCAACAAATGGTTTCCATTTCCTTGCCTGACTTCTTAACCAGTGCCAAACTATAGTGGAGTCTGTCCAATAATAGCTTGGAATTTCATAGAGGGCCAAAGACTTTCGCACTGTAATTGCAAGCCGACTAGCAATAACGGCACCCATCAATTCCAACCTTGGAACCGAAAGCCTTTTCAAAGGTGCTACTCTGCTCTTTGCAGCAACCAACCTGCAACTTACTTCCTCTTGCAATGCGCCTCTTATATAAATACAAGTTGCATAGGCTTCCTCACTTGCATCACAAAAGATGTGCAGCTCCAAATTGTCTGGACTATTGTTCAACTCTCCAAAGTACCATCTTGGGATTTCAATGTCTCCAAGATGTGCCAATTCTTTGAACCAATATTTCCACCTTACCACCATATGATCAGGTAACTCTTGGGCCCAACCAAGTCCAATTTCCCAGAGGCTCTGAAACCAAATTTTTGACTTTATCACAAATAGAGCCAGGAATCCAAGAGGATCAAAGACCTTTGAAGCCAAACTAAGAGCTGTACGTTTTGTCCACCTTATCTCATTCTCAGCCAGCTCTACTAAAGATTTCCCATTGAAGGTAAACAAATCATCATCTTGCTGCCAAACAATGCCTAGCACCTTTGCATCTATTGCCCACAACTCCTTAATACCAGAATCCTCAATACTTTCTGTGCATCAGGTACTACACAGGAATGACTCATAAACTCTTGTAATTGCGAATGATTGGTCTGCCATTTTCTAAGCTCCATGCCAGCCTCCCTCATTATAGCTCTAGCCTCCATGAATATCTGTTTAGCCATTTCTGTATTATCCACGGAACACAGCAAATCATCAACATAAAAATTTTTCCTTGTGTTCAATAGTGTTAGGATAGACTTCAGAATATTTCTTAAAATGGTACTGCATAGTAGCTGCCAACAGAAATGGACTAGAGCTGAGGCCAAACAACACTGACTTCATTCTATATGCTTGAACCTTAGGTTCATTTTCCAACAAGTCTTTCGTATCCACCCACAGATACCTTACTGCATCTCTGTCCTCTGGTTTTAACTTTATCCGCAAAAAGGCTTGCTTCACATCTGCAGTCAATGCTACTCTACCAAACCTGAATCTCAGTAACAAGGAAAATAAATCTGCATTTAAATTTGGCCCAGCATCCAAACAGTCATTCAAGGACACACCACCTTTGTCCTTGGCTGAGCCATCAAAACTACCCTTAGTTTGGTGGTAGTTTTGTCTCGCCGTACCACTGCATGGTGTGGCAGATAATGTGCCTCCTGGCTCACCAGCTCACCTTGCACCCTTTCAGCATAGCCCTCCCTTACATAACTTAGGATGGCCTCATTGTATTCAATTAACAACAACTCATTTTTTCTTAGCCTGTACAATGAAGTCTCCAACCTCCGATTAGCTAGCTGAAGGTTTGAACCGGGTTTGCAAGAATCCTTCCATGGTAGGCCAACTTCATAGCAACCATCTCTAAACCCAATCCCCTTTTCAAATTGCTCTAAAACATCATTGTTCACTGTACTTGCCTGTTTGTCCTTTATGCCAATAGATTCAAGTTCCCAAAACGCTTTCAAATGCCTTTCCAGACCATGGCTGTTCTCCTCAATCTTAACAAAAAGAGCCTTAATTTCCATTTCATTGCAATAGCTACCATGTAGCATCCAGCCTAGCTTACTTTCAATAGCTACCGGGCCTTGAGATGTACGGACAATATTACCAGTGATGAAGTCCCAATAATAGTCAGCTCCAATCAAAAGACTAATATCTTCTGTTCCCTCAAACTTATTATTGCACAAATTAATTCCTTTAACTTGCAATTCTTGGACACATGCCATATCTAAACAAGTAGTGACTGGAGCACAAAGTTCCTCAATCTCTACAGCTTGGACCTTGATAGTGGGACTTTGCGGTAACAACCCTTTAACCAGAACTTCTACCCTCTTAAATTTGGTTCGGTTTTGAACGGAACCCCCAAACCCAGAAATTCTTAAATTTTCCCTCTTAAGTTCTTTAAACTTCAATTTTCTGGAAATTCTGGTCTTAATAAAACTACACTGACTACCACTATCGAACAACACTCTTACAGTAGCTTCTCCCTCATTCCCAATTAATAAGGCTGCAGTTGTTTGCAATAATCCCGCCTTTACTTTTACTCCCTTGCATAGCAGTGGCATGTGCCACTGATGTCTCTACTTCTGGGGTAGGCCTACTAAGAGTGTTTTCACACAATAATGGCTGATGCCTACCATGACATTTTTTGCACAAAATTTTAAACTTACAAAACCTTGCTCTATGACCTTTCAAAAAACATTTAAAACATGCTGTGGACTTAGTTACCCTGTCCTTTCTCTCCTCAAAGGGTAAGGCCTCAGCCACCTCACATTTATATGACTTGTGGTTGCCTTCGCAAAATATGCATTCCTTGATTCCCTTTAATTTATTCTCAGAGGAGGCATGTAGAGCTGACACTGTATCTGGGCTATTCCTTTTTGTGGAAACTTTGGTGCTGTGCCTGCCTTTGTCCCCTTGTTTACCATCCCACTGTGCAAACTCAACTCCCTCTCGTCTTGCTAATTCTGTGCCTAAAAGACTTAACATCTGCTGAAGGGGGATGTACACATGTTCTGCAGAGTGTCCCCTACTTAATTCAAGCAAAATTGAGCTAGGCAATTTAGACTCCAGTGTAGGAACCAACATTATACCATACTTTTCCATTCCTACACCCAAGTTGTCCAGGGACCTAGTTCTAATTTCAAATTCATCATATAACTGCCGTAACTCCTTGACACTATTAGGATTATTAACAGGAGGTATAGCTAAAAGTGCACGGAGGTGGCTTTTAATTAAGATCTCTGGCTTACCAAACCGTTTCTTTAATATATCCCAAGCCACATTATAATTAGCCTCTGTTAATGCTAATCCTGCTATAGTCTTTGCTGCCTCCCCTTCCAAGAGGGACCGCAAATAATTAAACTTCTCCACGGCACTTAACACTTGACTAGAATGAACTGCTGATTGAAAACTGTCTGCCCATCCTTGCCATTCCTGAATACTCCCAGAAAATGTTTTGAGTACAAGCCTCGGTAATTGAACTACAGATCTGTTAACCTTAACTTCCCAAACATCATTTGTTGAGTGTTGTGTTTCATTATCAGACCTGGTCTCTAACTGTACTGAGCTACTAAACTCTTTTGCTCGGAGGCCTACGTTAATTATATCATCAATAATCTCTTCAAAGTAAATTATGTTATTTTCTATTTCATCCTCTTCTATAAGAGCCTCAATTTTAACATTTACCTCACTTAGAGCAACCTTTTTAGTTTCTAATATGGAAAGCTGCGCAGTCACTAAGCGTAAATCCTCTTGCTCTATGGCAGAATCTATAGTGGCAATGACCTTTGTAATTAGACCTTTGTAGGCGCTTCTCCTTTTTATAAATTTGCTCAATTCAGATGCACTCATCTTCAATGCAAACAACAATTGGGCTCAATGCCAAATAAGCTGAATTGGCAGAAATACTTAACCGAACTGATCAAACGCAAATTTTACTTTCAAATAAACTGAATTGCTAGGTGGGGTACTAACCAACACCAGTATGGAATACCAATTTTTCCACCCAAGTAACTGGCGCACTGGTCTGCAACCTTCGCCTACGAATAATAAACCAAATTAACCAAACTGGTAAATGTAGGCCAAAAACAACGACAGACAAGTGGCCAAGTTTCGCAATTGGGCAACCAAACTTTCTACCCTGGTACCTTAATTCAATAATAACCCAAAATTAACCAAACCGGTAAAATGTAGGCCAAAACAACGACAGACGACTGGCCAAGTTTCGCAATTGGGCGACCAAACTTTTTACCCTGGGACCTTAATTCAATAATAACCCAAAATTAACCAAACCAGTAAAATGTAGGCCAAAACAACGACAGACGACTGGCCAAGTTTTGCAATTGGGCGGCCAAACTTTTTACCCTGGGACCTTAATTCAATAATAACCCAAAATTAACCAAACCGGTAAAATGTAGGCCAAAACAACGACAGACGACTGGCCAAGTTTCGCAATTGGGCGACCAAACTTTTTACCCTGGGACCTTAATTCAATAATAACCCAAAATTAACCAAACCAGTAAAATGTAGGCCAAAACAACGACAGACAACTGGCCAAGTTTCGCAATTGGGCGACCAAACTTTTTACCCTGGGACCTTAATTCAATAATAACCCAAAATTAACCAAACCGGTAAAATGTAGGCCAAAACAACGACAGACGACTGGCCAAGTTTCGCAATTGGGCGACCAAACTTTTTACCCTGGGACCTTAATTCAATAATAACCCAAAATTAACCAAACCGGTAAAATGTAGGCCAAAACAACGACAGACGACTGCCAAGTTTCGCAATTGGGCGACCAAACTTTTTACCCTAGAACCTTAATTCAATAATACTCAACCCGTCTAGGCCTAACTTGGGCTACAATTTGCACAATCAGAACTTTGCCGAAAAATAGTCACTGACTCAGTCTTGGGGTAGAATCCGGTTCTGAAGGACCATGTTATTTTATTTATTTGTCGGGTTCAAAATCCCAGCTGAGCCGTGAACGGCCAAATTCTAAAGGGCCAGTTTTACCTAAAGCCCAAGTTAAGCTAAATTAAAACTTACGGATTTGAGATCCTATTAGGTCCTACCTCAGGGTAACCTCAGGGTTGCTGACTCGATGCGGGCCTACCTTAGACCTTAGTTACATGAATTTAATGTAAACAAAAAAGGGTACTATTTATGGTCTTCTTTCTCAACCTTGCAACAACAACGCAACCTGGACTATTGCACGGTGCAACAATCTTGTATCTAAACAACCAAACTGAATTGCAAGAGAGCTCTCTACAAGACCACACCATGTACGTACGACATCCCACAAACGAGTAGAAAAGACGCGCAGCGCCCCAAAATGATGCCACCAGCGTCCCAAACACTGATGCCACAAGAGCCCAAAAATGCTAGCTCTTATTAAGTGAATTTTTCACTAACCTTACAATTATGAGATGGATATATATACACCTTAACTTAATATATACAAGCAATGCTGCATCAATCAGCTTAGTCATCATATCGCCTTGGGACAACAATGGTTCTTCCTCTTCTAGATTTTCTAACAACAAGTCATTAATGACCTATTCACCAGCCTTGAAATATGTAGCGTTGTTAGTCCAAACTGTCTTAGGTACTGAATGTCGTGCACAGAATCTCTTAAAGATAGCAACAAAGGATGCTGCTGTAAAATCCTCCACAACATCCAGATAAACAGCTTGTGATGCAGTACATGTAAATAGTACAATGTACATATTTTGTTCAGTGTCAACCACCCCTACAGTTAATGCTCCTGTATGCTTGCATCAGCAAACATGTGAAGTCTCTGGTGTTTAACCCTAATCCCATAGCACCTCGGTATTTTAATGTTCTGCACTTTTGTTAAATCAGTAGCTAACTTCTTTTAAGATTTTTTATCTTCAGTTGTTATTGGCTCATCCCACCCAACATTTGTCTTCCAAAGTTCTTGGAGGAGAATCTTTGAGCTTGTTGCTGAAGGCAGGAATAAGTCCATGGGATCAAAAATTTTGGAAGCCTCTGATAATACCTGTCTTTTAGTGTTAGCTTCCTCATCAAGTTTAAAATTTTTAGTGCAGATTGAATCATGCTTGTTAGAAGTTGCATCCAAATACCAGTTCATACCTAAAGTTTTAACTCTGTCTGATGATTCAGTAAGACCTTTATTTTCTTTTAAATATTTTTTGTTTAAATCCTCATCATTTGAAATCCACTCTCTAAGTTCAAAGTTACCTTGTTGCATAATGTTTTGAGAGTTTTCATAGACCTCAGATAATTCAGATTTCGTTGATGTTGAGCTTATTAGATTATCACTAGGCAACAAAGATTTTGTTACAGAAGACCAAATAGGTGCTCCTAGCTAATTTCGGTATGCTGATTTCAAATCTATAATTAGATTTTTTCTATCACGTCTAGATTTTGTGTAAAATGCAAATCACTTTTAGTAAAATTTTCTACCACTTCCAGATTTTGGTTTTAATCGGCTTAATGCCAGTAATATGAAACTTGCTTTTCAAGGTTAAAGCAATTTTTTTTGCCAACTATATACAAATTCGAACAATTTTGATAAATAAAATTTATCCCGAGTTGGCAATACTGAGTCAAGAGCATAGTAACGGGCAACGGCCCAACGGTCAGTCGCTACGTGACAGCCAAGCAGAACGGTTGTTGAAGCTCTCTGCTGATGAGCAAGTGACAGGTTGTGGTGACTTGTGTGTTTTTATAGCATTTGTTTTGTACTACGGTGTGTATTTCTTTTTATTTTGCACATCGTAATAATTACTTTCTACGTTTTTTCAGATATTGTATGGTAATTCAAAATGGCATCAAATAGACGTGCTTGTGTAAATCACCCAGACAACTTCTGCTTTGTCTGTGGACAATATACACCTAAGCCACAACGTAGAAACATAACAACAAAGATTAAACTTGCCTACAAGTGTTATTTTGACTGTAAGTTAGGAGACCAACAGAGGGACTGGGCACCACATATTTTCTGTGCACAGTGCAATGCAATGTTAATAGCTTGGATGAATGGTAAAAGAAAAGCTGTGCCGTTCTCAGTCCCCATGGTTTGGCGTGAGCCGAAAAATCACTTCAATGATTGTTATTTTTGTTTGACAAAGATTGCTGGTTTCACAAAGAAAAACAAATCAAAGATCACGTACCCAAACTGCGAATCAGCAATGAAACCAGTACCACATGATGAAACAAATCCACCACCAGTTCCACCAGCAACGATAACAGACAGCAGTTCATCTGAAGATTCTGCTAGTGATATAGAAACTTGGAAAGATGGCATATATGTTCCAGATGCAAATATTTCCCCACATTTGTTAAGTCAAGCGGAGTTAAATGACTTAGTGCGCGATTTGGAATTACCAAAAGAAAAGGCAGAGTTGCTTGGTTCAAGACTTCAAGAATTTAATCTTCTCCAACCAAACACCAAAGTTTCCCATTTCCGCCATCGCCATTTGCAGTTTTCATCATTTTACTTACAGGATGAAAACGTTTGTTTCTGCCACGATATCAGTGGTCTGATGCAAGGGATTGGCTGTCGCTATGATCCAAAAGAATGGAGACTGTTCATTGACTCTAGTAAAGCTAGCCTTAAAGCTGTATTACTGCACAACGGCAATGAAAAACCTTCAATACCTGTAGCACATGCCACTGGCCTTAATGAGACTTATGAATCAATGAAACTGCTGCTAAGACTCATCAAATATAAGGACCACACATGGAATATTTGTGGCGACCTTAAAGTTGTATCATTACTTCTTGGGTTACAGTTGGGCTACACAAAGCATATGTGCTTTTTGTGTCTATGGAACAGCAGAGATGAAAAGAACCACTACAAAAAACATGATTGGCCATCTAGAACTGAACATGTTGTTGGTAAATACAATGTGAAACACCCAGCACTTATTGACCCTCAGAAAGTACATCTTCCACCACTTCACATTAAACTTGGCCTTATGAAAAATTTCGTGAAGGGTATGGATCATCAAGGTAGTGGTTTCCAATATTTAAAGGATAAATTCAAAGGAATATTGACAGATGCTAAGCTAGAAGCTGGAGTTTTCACTGGACCACAGATCCGCAGTGTCATCCACGACTCATCGTTTCCATCTAACCTAAATGGGAATGAACTAAGAGCATGGACATCTTTCGTTGAAGTTGTCAAAAATTTTCTTGGAAACCACAAAGCTGAAAACCACCGTAAACTCGTAGAAAACATGCTTAAATCTTATGAAATAATGGGATGCAGAATGTCTTTGAAAATTCATTTTTTACATTCTCATCTTGACTTCTTCCCGGCCAACCTTGGGGCTGTAAGTGACGAGCATGGTGAGCGCTTCCACCAACAGATCTCAGTTATGGAAAACAGATACCAAGGTAATTTCAACCCAAATATGATGGGAGATTATTGTTGGTTCCTGCAGAAGGAGAGCTCGTCATCCTACAAGCGACAAAGGAAGAGGACACCAAAGTTTCACTTAAGAACAGGAATTTGCCTTTCAGTAGTAACAACAAAATACTAACGCGCTTTGGGTGGATGGTTGGGCGCAGGGGTGGTAACTCCGCCAGCGGAATTCCGCTGTCTGTCTTAAGCCAGAATAAAGGAGGAAAGACATCCCTGTTCACTAATTATTTAAGTATGCTTAACATAAAACGTGGCACGGAAAAGTAGCTTAGACGGCTTTCGTAATAGAAGCGGGTGAGAAAAAAAATGAAAAATAGGGGTTTTCGGTTACACAAAATCTGGACGTGATAGAGAAATTTTGATATCAGATCTGAAATCAGCATCAGCGCTTTAGTAGGAATCAGTAGTTCACGTGTCTGTAACAAAAAAAAAGTTGAAATTTGTTGCCTAGTGTTATCTACGTAAAAATGTTCTTTAAGGAATTTTAGTGTTAAAGAGTTATTAAACTGGTTCAAATGATGTCTAATTGCCAATGCTAATTGGCTAGGTGAACAATTGGCTCCAAACAGCACAACATTGAATCTATTGGTTATGAGCCCTTTATTCAAATCAAATGGATCCCTGAGCCATAATAACCTAAGTTGATCCTTGTCATATTCATTTTTAAGATTTATTCTCAAAAATGCCTTTGAAATGTCACTTTGTCAGGCATATGTATCTAACCTTGGATACCCAAGGGAAGGATCACTGTTAAAACAGTCCTCAATGATTGTGCCACATGTAGGCGTAGTCATGCTAGGCCCTATAGGAAACCAAATACCCCTACTTTGCCTGAGGAGAGAGTTACTCTCAACAGATCCTTTGAGACTGTGGGCATTCACTATACAGGAGCATTGACTGTAGGGGTGGTTGACACTGAACAAAATATGTACATTGTATTATTTACATGTACTGGCTCACGAGCTGTTTGTCTGGATGTTGTGGATGATTTTACAGCAGAATCCTTTATTGCTGTCTTTAAGAGATTCTGTGCACGACATTCAGTACCTAAGAGAGTTTGGACTAACAACGCTACATATTTCAAGGCTGGTGAATAGGTCATTAATGACTTGTTAAGCAATGAAGTCACACATTTATATGCACAAAATTCAAACATATAATGGGAGTATATTCCAGTTGCCTCTCCTTGGTATGGCTCAATCTGGGAGAGGAATATACATACGGTAAAGAGCTGCTTGAGGAAAGCAAATGGTAAAAAACAGATACACTTGTTTGAGTTGCTCACTCTCCTGGCTGAGATTGAGAACATCATCAACAATAGACCACTCACTTATGCGAGTGACAACCTTAATGACCCTGAACCATCAACTCCAAATCATTTGATTCGGAGAGAACAAGTTAGTCTTCTGCCGGACTACAATATAGACTCTTCTGAAGACCCAAACTGGACTCAACAACATGATGAACTACGGACTAAGTTACAACACTTAACAAAAGTTAAAGCTCATTTCATTAAACAGTGGAAAAATGAGTACTTAATGGGTCTAAGGGAGAGACAAACAAATGACTAAGAAAGATTGGTCTGACACAATTAAGGTTAGGGTCCATGTTCTAATACACGACAGTACTCCAAGACAATACAGGGCTATGGCTCGAGTTTTAGAACTCAGACCAGGGGCAAACGGGGTTGGTTGTTTGGTTGGTTGTTTGGTTGGTTGGTTTGGTTTGCTCATTGTATCAGTTGCTCGGAGACACTAGCACCGGACCTCCAATGGAGGTCGTGATCACTAGTGCGGAGACCTTGACAGGCGAGTGCGGAGAACTTGAAAGGCGTGGCCAAATTAAGGACTTCAACGGGTGACACAACAAGAGACATTTCTCTTTTGTACCCCATAGATGCTATATGAAAATGATATGGGCGTATGATAGATCTTTAATGCATGGTCAAATAATTATTGTTGTGGAAACTCATCAGTTTAGAGAAGTGGTGAGTAATATGATTTAAAATGAGTTGATAAAAATGTTACCCTCACCCGCAAGATCCGTTATACAGTTTTCTTTGTGTACATAAAGAATGGATTTTTTTTAGTGCAGACGTGTATAAATCGCAGATTAATGCATGGTGAAATGCGAAAATAAATAAATAAGTCACCACTAAAACTAAAATCTGGTTTAACAATTAAATTATATTATAAAAAATATTAATTTAAAGATAAATTTGGATATATTAAGGGTTAAAAATTATATTAAAATAATGTAGCAATGTCGAAGGTAAGTGGATCTACAAAACAGACGTTTTCACCTTGGTAGAATCATATATATATATATATATATATACATATATACATATATACAGGGTGTACATAAAGTCAGGATCTATTTTTGTGAAGCACTTGGAAATTATATGGAATTCAATCATAAAATGATAAAGTGGTAACATTTATTAAATAATTAAGAGTAGGATTCGACGTGACGCCCATCAGTATCCCTGCACAGCTCAAATCGTTCCGCAGCATTTCTAAACACATTCTGGAGCATTTGCGGGGTTATGTTATCTGCAGCAGTTCGTATACGTGTACGTAAGTTTTCAAGACTCGTAATCTTCGTCTGATAGACGTGCGACTCGATAAAGCCCCATGCAAAGAAATCTAAAGGGGTTAAATCTGGTCATCTCGCTGGCCAAGGTCTGTTGCTTCCGCGTCCGATCCAGCGATTTGGAAAACGTCCATTTAGATAATCCTGAACAATTTTGGCATAGTGACAAGGAGCACCATCATGTTGATAGACGACGGGAATAGGATTGTTAGTACCGTCGTCTATCAACATGATGGTGCTCCTTGTCACTATGCCAAAATTGTTCAGGATTATCTGAATGGACGTTTTCCAAATCGCTGGATCGGACGCGGAAGCAACCAAAGACCTTGGCCAGCGAGATCACCAGATTTAACCCCTTTAGATTTCTTTGCATGGGGCTTTATCAAATCGCACGTCTATCAGACGAAGATTACGAGTCTTGAAAACTTACGTACACGTATACGAACTGGTGCAGATAACATAACCCCGCAAATGCTCCAGAATGTGTTTAGAAATGCTGCGGAACGATTTGAGCTGTGCAGGGATACTGATGGGCGTCAAGTCGAATCCTACTCTTAATTATTTAATAAATGTTACCACTTTATCATTTTATGATTGAATTCCATATAATTTCTAAGTGCTCCACAAAAATAGATCCTGACTTTATGTACACCCTGTATATATATATATATATATTATATATATGATAAATTTCACAATTAAAAACGTGAAATGAATGAATTATGCAAATCCACGAGGAAAAAAAAATTATTCCAAGATCTTTCGTGTATTCAGAAGTACACCTCGTCAGGGAATGAAGGGAAAAGGCGAAGTGACAAAAATATATACATATGTACAACGAGACAGAAAAATAAAAAGATTAGCACATGATTAACGAGAGTTAATTAAAGGCAAAATTATTTTAACCCTTTAAGGACTGAAGGTACAAATTGCTAACGTTTCAAATACAAGCATTCATAACTTAACCCTACAAAAAATTCAAGGCTTAAAGGGTTAAAAGGATATTGTCAATTTTATACATTCTCGCACTGTTATTGAAATTATTTTTAAAATGAATAAATGCACATTCTAGAATATCCCTTTCAATTATATCTATTTATACATATGGTTCAACAATGCATTATAATTATTTGCTGTTCGACACGCATATTTATGCTGTTTTACTGTAATAGCTAACGACGTTTTACCCGTTTAGCCAATATATACTGAGTTACATTGTGTGCATCCGATAGAATACACACAACCAACCGCATTATCCGTGCTATTCTTTATTAGGGGTGATTTAACAGTATTATTATACTTAAAGACTACATTGATATCAATTGCTTTAAGTAAAGTCGGAAGATATTGAAAATTAACATGGTAAGGACTAAGGTAGGCTAAGGATATTTTTACGCTCAAATTCATTTACAGTTACACAATTATAATACTTATTCTTGGCTTTCCTATTTAAAGCAGTTATCTAGAAATGAAATAGGATAACATAATTTAGTACCGACGTTCATGATATTGCATAACTCGGAATCTAAAAATTCAGGACTGACAACTCTCAATGCTCTAAGAAACATAGCAGAGAAAATAGAAGATTTAATCGAGGGATGATGGTCAGAATAAAAATGCACATACGAGTTATTATTAGTAGGCTTACGAAAAACTTCAACTGTGAACTGATTCAGAACAGAAAATTAAACAATAGACTGGTGATCAATGTTCCCTCTAATTTTTTTTAGTCCGTGTGCGCGAGAAATTTTCGTTATGCGTACATTTAGATTCATGGTGAAAAATTGTGCAAACTTTTCTGAGCGCTATTATCTTCAAAATTAAATATATATAAATATTAAATACTTAATAAATATTATTTCCATAAGGTGATAGCTTGATCATTACGGTACTATTAAATGGATATTAAAAAACTCTTTACGATATTATATATTCTTAAAAAAGAAAACATTTTATCCATTCTAAAAATATGAATAAAATAAAAAATAGTAAAATAAAATTCAACAAAATAAAAAAATAAAATAAAAATAACATTAATTGAAAATGACTATTTTAGTTATCATTTCTCAAAACAATTTTTAGCATTTAGCAATTTAAAATAGACTATCAAGGTTAATACATGATTTTATCCATTCACAAAATAGGAATAAAATAAAAAATAATAAAATTCCATAAAATAAAATATAATCAAAATAACATTAAGTGAAAGTGTCTTTCATTTAAGTATGATTGTGATTTCTCCCTACGATCTTTAGCATTTGCCCATTCCAAATAAACTATGAAGATTAATACATCCGTCATCATTCAGGTAACTTTTAATTCGCGTGAGCATGTCCAAATGATTTTCTTTCAAGCGGTTTCTTAATTTGTTCTTTATAGAATTCATTAAACTGAAATTTTTGAAATTACTTCATTTACTGTCGTGACACGATACGCTTGAGCCTGTGAGCATTTTATTTTGCTGTGTGCGCGGGTTTCATAACGCGTGTGCGCGCGCACACGCGCACACCCTAGAGGGGAACATTGCTGGTGATACGTAATAGTTTATGGACTGAAAAAAGGGATTTTAGTAATATTGTTAACTTGTCGTCAATAGTATAGCCGCGTTTGGTTAAAGGAATTTGGGGCGCTTTGAATCCTGTCCCTGGAGGCCTTCGCATCCGTTATAAGGGGCCCCCTTCCTTAAGTTCCTAAGCCATTTATGGGGCCTCACAGGCCTTAGTGAAGGGCATTTTCCCCTTGAGCGGGCCCCTTGAGCGGGCCCCTTGAGCGGGCCCCCTCCTCCTTGTGAAAAAAATTTCATCCTCGCTTTCCTTCACGAGAAAAAAATCTTCCTGTGGTCTTTCATGGTCTTTCATGAGACAAACAAAAACAAACATGCAAAACAGACAAAAACAAACAAGCAAAAACAAGCAAACAAACGTTGGAAGCGTTCGTGCAGAAGATCCATTTCTGGAGCACCAGGATTCTGCTGATATATATATATATATATGTTACGCCCAAACATCGAACTCGCTCAGTGAGCGAAAAAAACGGCCACAACGCGTTGTGGATGCACCTTAGTGACCACACACCGATGTTAGATATTTTTTCGCTTCATGGCCGTTCTCAAACAACCGCAACGCGTTGTGGACGATTTGAAACGACCACACACAGATGGCTTTCATCAAACTCTATTTAAGCACGACGTATATTGAAATGATATAAATACGACGTATATTTATCGATGTATTCACCGATTAAAAAGCAAAGTTAAGCAGATATGCTACAAAAAAGATAAAGTCCTTTAAAAAATGATTATCAATAATTTTCCCGGAGGTTTCGATTAATTTTGAGCAACTTTAGAATGAGACGTAAATGTAAAAATTAGTTTAATTGAATGCCCGGTGAGGTTAATTGTACGCCCTTGACGATTGGTTAGGTTAAGCCGTGATATTTTCGTTAGTTTTAACGAAAATATCACGACTTAACCTAACCAATCGTCAAGAGCGTACAGTTGACCTAACCAGGCATTCAATAATTTTCAAATAGTCCCCAACGCGTTGTGGTTGTTTGAGAACGGCCATGAAGCAAAGAAATATTTAACATCGGTGTGTGGTCACTTAGGTGCATCCACAACTCGTTGCGGCTGTTTTTTTGCTCACTGAGCGATTTCGATGTTTGAGCGTAACATATACATATACTAGTAAATGTAACCAACATATATATTTTGTACATAAGAACTGTAATGGGCTCTTTTCCGTTGTACCCCAGCAACAAAAAATTAAATTATATACGGGGCTCCAATAAACCTTAGCCCCACCGCCCATGGCCTAAACCATTAGAAGTACAGTAAAACTAAACATGCCTTACAAAAGAGAATTTAATCCTGCATTTAATGAGAAACAATTAAAACTTGGTGTTCCTGCCATTGGCTTCCAAGACAGCCTGAATTCGCTTTGGGTAGCTTGCCAAAAGTGACGTGAATAGATCTTGATCGTTACGCAAATTTGCTAAAACAGTTTCAATGTGTTGCGTCATTGTATCCTTCGAAAATCGATTTGCTGCAGGTTTTTGAAACAAGAGACATCCAACCTTGTCCTTTATAACTGATCCAATGTGTTCACAGACGTTCAGGTCAGGAGAATTTCCTGGCCATTCTTCATTTCCAAAGAAATCGATCTCATGGTTCCGCAACAACTGTTGAATGGCTAATGCCTTAAAGCATGGGGCCTTATCGTGCAGAAGTATGACCTGATCGACATCCATAACATTGTTTGGGTTTCTTAGAAAAGGAATGACATGCTGGGATAGAATAATATCACGAAAATACTGTCCATCCCAACTCTGACCATTTGGCTTCAGCACCCACATGAGCTTCTTTGCAGTGAACAAAACAAACACACCAACACAGTCTGGACTTTTTAATAATTCGCGATAATGTTCATTGTCATCGATTTCATCTGGTGTTGTGGCCCACACTCGATCATTTTGGTAGTTAGGCCGACGTGTTACGAAAACAAAAAATTCATCGGAGACAGCTAAATGCATGAAATCATCCACATCCCAATCTTCAAGATAATGGACAAACCACATTCTGTCATCGATGTTAAGTTGTTTTTTTCTTGGATTTGGAAGTTCATGCCAAGGCTTTAAACCTTGCCTATGACGGTACAGTCGAATGATCTCACCACTAACGATCTTTCCTCTCAACACTTCGATCTCTCTAGAAAGTTTAGCACAGCTGTTTTTTCGCTTACGCGTACCGCTTTCAATGATGTCCTTTGTTTCCTGAGAGAGTGGCAAATTTGGGCACCCAGGTTTGGTTGTATCCATTTCACATTCATCCAAAGTTTTATTCCAATTTCTTTTGACGAAGTGCTCACTTCTTCGCAAGTTTTTGGCAACCCATGAACGTGTTATAAAGGTGGCTCCAGCATCACGAGCTTCCCGAAATGTTATTGCTCGTATGCGATCTATCACACGTTGCCTCTCCGAATCACCAATTAATTGAGAAGCCATTATATTATCACTTTATCAGCTAGAGTAATTTTAATACCTGCAATAAATAAAGAATTTTATTTGTTTTTATAATCACTAGAAACTATTTCGATATAAGTAAACATGTAAGCTGCAAATGGGGTGGGGGGGCTAAGGTTTTTTGGAACCCCTTATTATTTTCTACTGTAGTTTTACTTGCTGAATTCAATAATATATATCTTATTTTGGAGAAATTGATAACAAAAGAGTTGTAGTCCGTTTATTTTATTTAAAAGTAGAGATTGCATTTAAGATTTCAATAAAAATGTCCTTTCCTTTTTGTCTTCTCCTCCACAGAAATTCACATAAATAAGAATCTATCATATTTCTAGATGTTCCCCAATGTCTCTCGTTCCTTTGTTTAGCTAAATCAACTGTACGCCCTTGACGATTGGTTAGGTTGTGATATTTTCGTTAGTTAGCCTTATAAGGTTAACTAAAGAAGGCTGGGGTAGAACGTTATTTCCTTAACTATGTTTATGAAATTCCATTTATCATCCATAATAATATCTACAAAAGAGAGAAAATAATTAATAATTATAACCATAACTAATTAAAGCGCGAATACTTTCTCCAAAATAAAATATATATTATTGAATTCAGCAAGTAAAACTACACTAGAAATTGTTGCTGGGGAAGAACGGAAAAGATCCCTGTAATGTAAGGCAAAGATTTCTTTCACGCCTTCCATGATCTCATCGTTTCGGAGTAATATATTAATAACGATACCACACGAAATAAAATTAGAATAAATATAGTCAACTCATAAACAAATTTTGACTAGTTCTAATATTTGTATTACGAAATAGATCCAGAAACTATTAACTAAATTAATTTTAATTTCATTTATCTAATCTAAGGGGAAGCTATTATATTTCAATCCATTCGTATAGTAACGCGGCAACAAACATCATGAACAACAAATATTATCATAGCCAATTATATATACATATATATCAGCCCTTTTAAAAAGACTAGGATAAATGCGAATACAAGCATTTTATATTTCATAAATTTAAATATCGATATCTTCCTTCGTAGACATATATTATTCAGTTAAACTATAGCAGCTGTTCTAAGTTATGCATGAAAATACATCTTGAACAATTCAGCCTAGTCATGCATATTCGAATAGATTCAAATACTGAATCATCAAATCAAATATATATATATATATGCTTTAAAAGAGACCACATTACATAAATTTCATATTTTAGAAGTACAAACATCAAATTCTAGTTTTCCATCTTCGCCATGACTTCGGTTAATATTTGGCTGGACACAGGGGCTAACGAGAAATGAGAGGTTGTGTTTCACTAGCACTATTTTTCATGCTCTTTACAATGGTACTAATCATTTTTTGTGGAAATGCAAGATTATAGAAAAAAATTGCGTTACATTTTTATAGTGAATATTTCCTGTTTTGGCTATAATGTACTTTTTTTTCATAAAATATTTTTCCTGATTGGGCTATTTTTTTCGCTATTCTGCGACTTAATTAGTTGGTTGGTTTCTGTTCTGTCTATTTTTTTCTAATTGGATTCAGTTTGGTCGTGTTTGTGATAGAATTTTGACGTGCTGTTCGTGTGGTTTCTGACTTTGAGAACTTGATTCGTCATGTGCTCTAGATGAAGAGAAAGCATTGGATGTTTTTATCAATTACGGCGTTATTCTCTCATCTTTAACTTGCCCGAAATGTGACAGTGAGTGCCTAATACGAAAAGATCAAAAGATATTTAGGTGAAATAACCAATATTAACCTGTTAGGCCAACTGAATACCCGGTTAGGCAACTGAATGCCCGGTTAGGCCAACTGAATGCCCGGTTAGGTCAACTGAATGTCAGGTTAGGTCAACTGTACACCCTTGATGATTGGTGAGGTTAAGTAATGATATTTTCGTTAGTTTAAACGAAAATGGCGAAAACGAAAATGACATGGCCTGAAGTTGAAATAAAAAATACATTTTTCTAGTGTATTTTGGTGTGCTCTGTTGAAATATAACCTTCATTTCATGTGCAAATATGACGAAATATGACTCCAAAATAATGTAAACAAATTCTTATTTCTTTACATTTGCACAGGTTGGTTGGGTTAGGTTAGGTTGGTTAGGTTAGTTAATTTAGTTAGGTTAGCTAGTTTTTATCAGAATTACATTTTCCTGGTGGTCTTCTCTGCTTTGTTGGAATTTGACACACATTTCTTGTGCAAATGAGTAGAAACACTCCGTATTTTGGAATGGAAAAAAAAATAGTTTCTATTCATTTGCACAAGAAATGGGTATCAGATTCGAACAAAGCAGAGAAAACTACACTAGAAAAATGTAATTTTGATAAAAAACATAGCCCCTGTGTCCAGCCAAATATTTACCATGACTTCTTTCCACAGTAGTAAATAACAAATTATTAACCTTAAGTTTCTGTAATCCAGTAATTGCACCTGTCTTTTTATTTTATTCCTCCTTTGTCTATAATTAAAAATTTACTCAAAGTTACCATTTCCTAAGAGAATCAACACCTATGAGCTTAAAAGCTTAAAGAATAATGTTATTTTCTTGGCTTATTTTAAATCAAATAAGTTTACCAACAGTATATAATACACACACACACACACACACACATATATATATATATATATATATATATATATATATATATATATAAAACGCAATAAAAAGATAGCTAAGTTTGTGCTAAAATACTATTTTTTAATGTATCCGCCTGAAAGAAAACTGGCGGTTGAGTTTTCTCAGGGTATTCCATTTTTAACCGAGATTATCTCTCTACATGTATTTGAGCTGGGGAGAAACTGTTATTATCATTCTTTTTATTTCATCATGATTATCACCTATTTACATTTCTTCAATTAATACTTCTCTAATTTAGCGTCTGTTAGCAGCTTCCTATTTTTTTCTCGTAATAATCCCTTTTCACTTTTCATACGCGCGTCAGTCAATCATACCATTTACAACAATGTACATACGCGCCAGTTTGTAGCAAGCTGAGCCAATCCACAATCTTCACATTCTCAAGCATACAGTTATACATCGATGCACGAATAAACTGTTATAGCATTATTACTTCTAATTTCTCAGATCTCATACAAAACGTTGATAAAGAAACTTTCAAAAATCAATATATGTATATAATCCACCATACGCTTTTTACACATGTATTTAAAACGTAAAACTTAATTACTAGTCAGGCATATTTACACAAGTGAAGTCTAAAGACATATTATATATAAGGAGCAGAATGTCAGCATCATTCAACCAGAGGACAGGAAGTGTTTAAGCCTCGTTTCTTCCAGCACTGTGCTCCTTACCTGATCTTTTTCCATCTCTCTTCTACCCATGAACAATTCAGCATACTCTCAAGCACACACACTTCCCTATCTTTTCCTCACTACACATACATGCATCTTATACAGTACACAACCTTTCAAAAAAGGTATGGTTTTCAGCAGCCTCGTAGTTTCGCACTTGCCCCCTCATTCCTGCATCATATACTGTATATATATCGAGGCATTGTGGTTAACAAGCATATGCAAGCAGGAACATTTTAACAAAATTAAAATTAGTCACTTGTTCCTGAATATTATTTTTTATTACTACTCCTACCAACCAGCGAGACTCTGTTCATTCCTCAGCCAGACTCTGGAATTCGTCAGCGAGACTCTGTACTGAACGGACGCATTTCATGATCTCTCTGATATCACTGGTCTGCGTTTGAAATTTTTTTTCCTGAGGTCGTTTTTTTAGTTGTTCTTTTATAATTTTTGCATGCTGAATTAAAAAATGTAACTCATTTTGCTCAATCAGGTCAGGTTTTTATGCTATCTCAATTTTAAAAAAAAAGAGATAATTCGAAAATAATCGTTATGAAATTAGCAACTTTATTTTTTTTAAACGGACTTAAATTGACAGAAAATGTACAAAATATATAAAAAATGGTACACGAGTACAGTTAATGTGGACGAAAGGGCTTTCTCAAAGACTTTCGTCTGTGTTCCACAGCTGGAACGTCTCTCTTGAAGCACCAGCAGTAGTCCGCGAGAATGTTCACATCCCAGCGGCCCTGGTACCTCTCTTCCATCACTCGAATATCCTGGTGGGAGCGCTCTCCTTGCTCCTCGCTGACATCACCGCAGTTGTCCGGAAAGTAGTCTAAATGCGAGCTGAGAAAATGCATCTTTATGGACATACGTGCACCAAGAGCCTGGAAGCTCTGCAGGAGCTCCTCGACAACACGTTCGTACTCTGGACTTCGGTGGTTGCCCAGAAAATTCGTGACAATGGACTTGAATGCGAGCCAGGCATTGATCTCATTGTCCTCCAGACTTTCGTCGAATTGAGCATCTTTCATTAGCTCCCTGATCTGAGGGCCGCCAAAAATACCTGCTTTCAGTTTGCCCTCACTGACGCGTGGAAATTTCTGATTCAGGAAAGCGAAAGCTCGGCTTTCTTTGTTGAGTGCTCTGACGAAATTCTTCATAAGTCCGAGCTTGATGTGCAGCGGCGGAAGTAGAATCATCTGCTGATTCACGAGAGCGTGTGACAGAACGTTGTGCGAACCTGGTTCCAGGCCACGTCTTGCTGGCCAGTCGCGTTGTACGTAGTGTTGCTTGTCTGCTCGGCTGTCCCACAGACAGAGAAAACAGGGGTATTTGGTGTAGCCGCCTTGTAGACCCAGCATTAGGGCTATAACCTATAAAAACAAATATATATATATAATATATATCAGGGCCTAAATATATATATATATATATATATATATATATATTATATACAGGGTGTCCCAGAATTAACTATCTATTTCAATGAAATCGGACAAATTTAATAAAAACTGACATAATTTTGTGTTTATTACTAAATTATGATACAAAAACAAATAGATTTATAAATCATAAGTCAAAACTTTATTGAGAAGTTTCAACATGTGCACCGTCTGTATCTCTGCAAATTTCAAATCTATCCTCAGCGCTGCGAAACACATTTTGAAGCATTTCAGGTGTTATCTCCCGCACTGCCAACTGGATGCGTTCTTTAAGTTCAGCTAAACTATTGATCTTTTGGCGATAAACCTTTGTTTTTATGAAACCCCATGCAAAGAAATCCAGGGGTGTCAAATCCGGAGAACGCGGAGGCCAAGATCGAGGTCCTCCACGTCCAATCCACCGATTCGGAAGGCGTCTGTTGAGGTATTCTAGAACAATTAGAGCATAATGACATGGTGCTCCATCTTGTTGAAACACAACATTATCAAGAATGCCATCATCAAGAAGCTGTGGTTCGAGAAACTGCTGAAGCATATCAAGGTAGACGGTACCTGTTACAGTTGCTTCCGCAAAGAAGAATGGGCCATAAATTTTGGATTTGGTCATTCCAAGCCACACATTAACTTTTGGAGAGTCTCTTTGCCATTCTATGACTTCAGACGGTCTTTCATTGGACCAGATACGACAGTTGTGTCGATTGACTTTACCACACGTGTGGAAAGTCGCCTCATCACTGAATAAGATGTTATCCAATAAACTTTCATTTTCGATTTGATCCACAATTTCTGCACACCTTGCTGCTCGATTTGGATAATCCTCTTCATTTAGGGCATGCAGTACTCGAATGTGATAAGCCTTTTTCATCAGTGTCGAACGCAAGATTCTATGAACTGTTGTCTTGGATATGTTGAGTCTTCGACCGGCCTCCCTAACCGAAGTTGTTGGTTCATCCTCAAACAATTGTCGTACCTGTTCGGTACTGTTACGTGCTGTCCTTGGGCGTCCTCTTCCCACCTCGTCGTGTACGGATCCAGTTCTTTTAAATTTGTTCACAAGTTCACGAATCGCTTTGTCTGTAGGACCGGTTCTGTGGAATCTTCTTGTAAATTTTTCTCTGATTTCATTACATTGCATTCCTTTGATACGGGATGTTACAACAAAGATGCGTTCTTGTGTATTCATTATTAATAGGGTTCTGAAAGAGAATGAAAATAAAACTATGAAAAACTATGAAAAAATTATGAAAGTAAAATTATGAAAAAAATTTAGAAATTTATACATTTTTAACACATATTAAACATGATAAACATAAATAAAAGTGTGTTTTTAAAAAATTTGTCCGATTTCATTGAAATAGATAGTTAATTCTGGGACACCCTGTATTTGCATTTTTTTTTGTAGACACGAACATACCTTTAGGTCTCCGCATATCATCCAATTGTGATGTTTGTACTTCAAAGCAGTTAGCAAAAACTCCATGTTACTATAACTTTCAGTCATCTGCACCGATGACCCACCGGAACAGACGCGACCTTGTTACCATTGTAGAGTAGTACTGCTTTCAAGCTTCTGCTTGAGGAGTCGATGAAGAGCCGCCATTCTGTAGGATCATACGCTAAACCCATAGCTGCAATGAGGCCGTTGACGTTGTTACAGTAAACCAGCGAAGCTTCTTCGTCCAACGTGAAATATTCTCGAAACTCTTCTTCGCGGCTGCGATACCAGAAGAATGTTGTTTCTGGAGCTAACAAACGATTTTCGCGAAGACGTGACCCTAGCAACTGAGCAGATTCTTTGGACAAGCACAAATCTCTTGTCAAATCGTTCAACTCAGCTTGGCTCAAGAGTTTGGGTTGACTTGTCTCGGCAGTAGGTTCGTATGTACCAGATATGTCACCGTCATCCATTTCTTCATCTGAGTCGGACGACGAATCAAAGTTGTCGGGCGGTGTTGGAATTGGAATTTCTGGTCCATGAGGCACTGGCTTTATGGCAGATGGCACGTCTGGATACTTTACGTGTTGCTTGTTTTTTCGATTTATGCCTAAAAGGAAACAGATAAAGACAGATAAAGATAAGATAAAGACATATCTCATATATTGTCAGGCATATTTTTGTAAGTATAAAATGAAATTCATACTAAATTCATACTAACTTACCTTGTAGGTTTGTCATACAGAAATAACAGTCAGTAGTATGATCACTTCCTTCCCTCCACACCATTGGGACACCAAAAGGTAGACACTCTACCTTCTTGTGGCTCCAGCGCCGTAGACTTTCAACGCACGTTTTGCAGCATATGTGAGGGGCAAAGGCTTTGTCCTGGTCACCAAGTTTAACTCCAAAGTAGGCGTGATAGCTTTTCCTCACAAAATGTGTGATGTTTGACTAGGCCGGACTGACATAGTGACTTTACCACAGATGTAGCAGAACCTGTTTGGGTCATTCTTGCACATTCTATTCATGCTGAAAAACAGTAATGACAATCGTAATTAGAAATAAGTTGTCTGTTTATTATATAGAGCTTGGCTAACACTTGGCTAAAATGTAAGTCTGTTTTAAAAAAATAAACTTGCTCATTTCATAACGATTATCTAATTTTTTTAAAATTGAGATAGCATAAAAACCTGACTTGATTGAGCAAAATGAGTTACATTTTTTAATTCAGCATGCAAAACTTATAAAAGAACAATTAAAAAAACCTTGACCTCAAAAATGACGCAGACCAGTGTATTGCTTCTACTTTTGCATATTGCTGATAATTTTACTTTTGGAAAGTTTTGAATTTTATATACTTGCGTTTATATTCACATTGTTATAGTTAATTAATTGAATATTAGTGGTTTTTAGCGATTTAGAAGTTTTCGTAGCGTGCCGGCTTAAATTAACTTACACTTGTGACGGTTATAAACTAATTTAACTTGCGCGATGCCGTCGCAGAAAGCGTCGTGTGTTATGTGTGGGGTAAACCGGTGGTATACGGATTTTAAAGATTATAACGGCGGTCCTATGGCGATTACTGAGAGATTAGTTTGTTTCTTTTGCGATTTAAGGGAGGAAATAGTTGACAAAACGCAGTGTACGTGAGGTAACGGAAAGACTTGCAACGCTTGATGATGGCAGGGGTAGGGCTACGGTTGACGAAAGCCGAACCAATACTAACGTTGAAGACGTTAGTAATTTGAAGGGTGAAGTGCGTAACCTAGTTTCTAGTTTAGGTAGCTTATCGGGAAGGTTGGATAGAGTTGAGGAAAGGGTTAAGGTTGGTCCGAGATTAGTAGATGGGGAGGGATTTAGAGAAGTTAAGGGTGGAGCTAGGCCGCGTACGTTAGGTGATAGGAATCCCCGCCCCCTATCGAGGTTTCGAACCCTTTCGCCCATTTGGAAAGGGACGACATGAATGAGGGGGAAACTATTTTAATTGGGGACTCTTTAGTGCGCCATATAGACACAGAGTTCGTTGAACGGCATCCAACCAAGAGGAGGAGGGTCTGTCTCCCAGGGGGCAGGCTTGACAGAGTTAGAGACGAAGTGGATAGGATTGACGTTGCCTCCCGTCACTCGATGTTGGTGACGATGGTAAGGGGCAACGACTCGTATAGGCCCGATACGAGAATGCCTGACCTTTTGGAGAGATATAGGGGGTTGATTAGGTTCCTAAAGGCGAGGTCAGATAGGACTTTAGTTCTAGGTATTACCCCTAGGCACGGTTTGGGTCTTAGGATTACGTCTAAAACGATATTTTTGAATACTAAATTACAGTAGAAGAGATTTGTGCTGAGGAAATGTACCCTTCGTAAAGCTGTGGTCAGAATTCAGTGATCCTAGCCTTTTTATAAAAAATGGGGGTGCATTTTAATGAAATAGGTAATGCTAGGCTAGGTAGGTTAATTGATGAAAACGTACGAAAACTGTATAGGTCGAAGCCTTCTTCAAACGTTGTGCGTCCAGGGAACGCGGGCCCCACGTGAAAAATAGTTTAAAACGCCGGCCCGTGGTAAAAAATAACTTAAACGTCTTTTATTGAAACGCGCGTAGTATTAGAAATAAATTAAACGAATTTAAGGCGATAATTTATTCCGGCAACTACGATATAGTTGCTATCGCTGAAACGTGGTTAAATAACGTGACTCGGGACTTGTTGGGGGAATCTGATTTCCCGGGTTTCAAACTCTTTACTAATGATAGGTTAAATAGGATTGGTGGCGGCGTTTTTCTGTACATTCGTAATTCCCTTAGGGCTATCGAGGTTAATATAGATTTTTCGGCAGCAATTAATGCGATATGCGTTGAAGTTAGGGCGCGTAGTATTAGTTTTAATTTTGTTGTTGTTTATAGACCTCCCGTTCAACCCCTCGATACCGATACTAGATTTTACTCACTTCTTGGTAACTTTATTGATAATCGGAATAGTATAATTGTCGGAGACTTTAACTGCCCTAATGTTAATTACAAGACTTTTAATGGTAATGAGGAGGGTTTGAGATTGAGTTCATGGAAGATAATTTTTTACGACAGATAGTTACCGAACGAACGCACAGTGACAATATTTTAGACGTGGTGATGACGAACGGCGAAAATATAGTCGAAGGTTTAGAAGTAGGGGAGAGTTTAAGATTTAGTGATCATCAAATTCTTAGGTTTAGGTTACTGATAGTAAACACTAAGGATAGTAACGTAATAGACGTCCCCGATTTTCGTAGGGCCAATTTTGATAGTTTTGCGGATAGGATGAGAGTAGTGGACTGGGATAACTTATTTATGGGTAATGACACAAATTTGCATTGTGAGGCGTTTAAAGAAAGTTTTATGAATATTGAAAGGGAGTTTATTCCTCGTAGGCCCAAGCGCGCTAGAAATCATGGTAGGCCCAAGTGGTGGACTAGGGAAGTAGGCGAGTTCATAAACGAGCGTAACAGAGCGTATAGACGAAATAAGCGCAATGGCACGGCGGCAAACTTTAATAGATATATCGAGCTTAGACGTCAGGTTAAAAGATCAGTTAGGAATGCTAAGCGTAGAGGCCCTCTCGTGGACACTAATGGCGCTTTGTCTTCTGACGCTCAGGCGATGGCAGGTATTTTTAATAACTTTTTTGCGACAGCTTTTACCGTAGAAGACGTCAATAATGTCCCCGATGTGGACGATATCGTTCCATTTAGCAGCGAGACTATTTTGGATGAAATAACTGTTTTCGAGGGTGAGATTGAGCATTATATCGAAGGCTAAAAGTTAGCAAGGCTCCAGGCCCTGACGCTTTTTATGCTAGACATCTGAAAGATTTGAAAGACGTTATCGTAGGCCCCTTAACGAAGATTTTTAATCAGTCACTCGAAACGGGGATTATTCCTGAAGACTTCAAATTAGCTAACGTCACGCACATTTTTAAAAAAGGCCCATTAGCTTAACGTCAATTGTCGGTAAACTTTTGGAATCCGTAGTTCGGGATCGTATCATCGATCACTTAGAAAGTCGAGATTTGATTAATAGTAGTCAGCATGGGTTTCGACGCCATAGATGTTGTTTAACTAATTCGTTAGAATTTTATAACGAAATAGTGCGCGAATACAGATCTACAGATCTACAGAAGCTAAGGCTAACAAAGACCCTAAGATCCACTCTAAGGTTAGCCCGAGAAAGGAAAGAGTAGGGGGTTAAGAGAAGAGAAGAGAATAAGGGGTTAAGTAAGGAGCAACACCTATCACTCGTGGGTTAACGTTCATTCAGAAAAAGAGGAAAAAAGTCTCACCATCATCATCCGCCGGCCACTGCCGACAAGTCAGAAAAATAGTCTGAGAGAATAGGAGAGGGGTGAAAGATGAAAAGAAGTAAAATAAGAACGCTTACAAACCATGCAAACACAGTCTTAACTCACTGTCATACCATGCAAACTACAAACATGCAAGGAAAGAGTTAGAGACATGCAAAGTAAGGAGATACGAGAAAAAAAAAAGTAGGTAAAGTTAAACAAAAAGTGGGTTAGTTTACGCTACGAGCTACATCTACGTTCGTGTTAGTCTAATTTTTTTTATTTTTTTTTTTAATAATTTTATTGCTGGCATCACACGCTGGCATGTCACAAGCTGGCATTCATTGTCAACAGACTCCTCCTCGAGCACCACCACCAGAGCTCCTGTTGCTAACTTTGTTTTTTTAAATTAAACAACGTTAATACTTTTAAAATGTCTGTCAAGACGGTTCTTAAACATATTAACGCTGGTAGAATGAACGACTGACGCGGGAAGATTATTCCATTTATCGATTACTTTAAACGTAAAGAAGTTTTTAGCGATATTAGTAATGAAACGTCTGCCACGCAACTTAAATCCGTTATTGCGAGTATTACTATTATCGAAAGTGAACAATTTGTCAAAATTTACGTTATCGATGTTATTAACGATTTTGAAAACTTCAATAAGCTCCCCCCTTAATCTCCTAGTTTCGAGTGAATACAGGTCTAACTCTTTAATCCTCTCTTCATAAGGCTTATTGCGCAATGACGGAATAAGTTTCGTGGCACGACGCTGAACCCTTTCTAACCTATCAATATCCTCACGCAAGTACGGGCACCAAAACTGAACGGCATATTCTAAATGAGGCCTGACTAGGGACTTGTAAAGGGGCAATATAATATCCTTCGATTTAAATTCGAAATTACGCGCTATGAAGCCTAACATCCTATTAGCTTTTGCGCAAGACTCCAGGCACTGGTTCCTAACCTTTAAATCCTTAGATACGCGTACGCCTAAATCTACTTCCTCGTCAACGCTCGCTAACTCCCTATCATCCATCGTGTACGTGTAATTATTGTTGCGAGAACCTATATGCAAAACTTTACATTTGTCTACGTTAAATTGCATCTGCCACTTGTCTGTCCACTCCATAATCCTATTTACATCGTCTTGGATCCTATTTCTATCGTCCTCGTTAACAACCTTACCGCCTATTTTAGTATCGTCCGCGAATTTTGACACGTTACTAGTCAATCCTACATCTATGTCGTTAATGTAAATTACGAATAGCAATGGGCCTAACACTGAACCCTGTGGGACACCGCTACCTACATCTAACCACCCTGATTCACTACCATTAACTACGACCCTCTGTCTCCTAGCACGAAGCCATTCTTCTAACCAGTTAACTACCTGACCGCGTATACCGTGCGCTTTAACCTTCGCAATTAGTCTCCTATGCGGAACTGTATCGAACGCCTTTTTAAAATCTAAATAAATAACGTCAGCTGCTCTATGCCTATCGTATTCGCGCACTATTTCGTTATAAAATTCTAACAAATTAGTTAAACAAGACCTATGGCGTCGAAACCCATGCTGACTACTATTAATCAAATCTCTACTTTCTAAGTGATCGATAATACGATCCCTAACTACGGATTCCAAAAGTTTACCGACAATTGACGTTAAGCTAATGGGCATATAATTGCTAGCTACTGCGCGGTCGCCTTTTTTAAAAATAGGCGTGACGTTAGCTAATTTGAAGTCTTCAGGAATAATCCCCGTTTCGATTGACTGATTAAAAATCTTCGTTAAGGGGCCTACGATAACGTCTTTCAAATCTTTCAAATGTCTGGGATAAAACGCGTCAGGGCCTGGAGCAACGCTCGGCATAGAGCGGCTGACGTTATTTATTTAGATTTTAAAAAAGCGTTCGATACAGTTTCGCATAGAAGATTAATTGCGAAAGTTAAAGCGCACGGTATACGCGGTCAGGTTGCTAACTGGTTAGAGGAATGGCTTCGTGCTAGGAGTACTGTTAATGGTACTGAATCGGGGTGGTTGGATGTAGGTAGTGGTGTCCCACAGGGTTCAGTGTTAGGCAGAGTGCTATGCGTAATCTATATTAACGACATAGATGTAGGATTGACTAGTAACGTGTCAAAATTCGCGGATGATACTAAAATAGGCGGTAAGGTTGTTAACGAGGACGATAGAAATAGGCTCCAAGACGATGTAAATAGGATTATGGAGTGGACGGATAAGTGGCAGATGCAGTTTAACGTAGACAAATGTAAAGTCTTGCATATAGGTTCTCGTAACAATAATTACACGTTACACAATGGTTGATAGAGAGTTAGCGAGCGTTGACGAGGAAGTAGATTTAGGCGTACGCATATCTAAGGATTTTAAAGTTAGGAACCAGTGCCTGGAGTCTTTCGCAAAAGCTAATAGGATGTTAAGCTTCATAGCACGTAATTTCGAATTTAAATCGAAGAATATTATATTACCCCTTTACACGTCCTTAGTCAGGCCTCGTTTAGAATATGCCGTTCAGTTTTGGTGCCCGTATTTGCGTGAGGATAGGATATTGATAGGTTAGAAAGGTTTCAACGTCGCGCCACGAAACTAATTCCGTCATTGCGCAACAAGCCTTATGAAGATAGGATTAAAGAGTTAGACTTGCATTCACTCGAAACTAGGAGATTAAGGGGGTAGCTTATTGAAGTTTTCAAAATCGTTAATAAAATCGATAACGTAAATTTTGACAAATTGTTCACTTTCGATAATAGCAATACTCGTAATAACAGATTTAATTTGTGTGGCAGACGTTTCATTACTAATATCGCTAAAAACTTCTTTGCGTTTAAAGTAATTGATAAATAGAATAATCTTCCCGCGTCATCGTTAACTCTACCAGCGTTAATATGTTTAAGAACCGTTTAGATATGCATTTTTAAAATATTAACGTTGTTTTAAATAAAAAACAATTAGCAACAGGAGCTCTGGGGTTGGTGGTCGAGGATGAGTCTGTTGACGACTTAATGCCAGAAGATACGTGGATGACACTTTCTTAATATTTAAACATCCTTCACACGTAAAACTTTTTCTTCATTATCTAAATAAACAACATAATAATATTAAGTACACATGTGAAAACGAAACAAATAATAGTTTACCTTTCCTGGATGTTCAG
>JAJOZX010000539.1:500000-642500 GCA_023014485.1 Bathynomus jamesi
CATTCGATCAAATCGGCTCGTCACATACAAAGAGCTATCACTGGAGCTAGGAATTAGTGACGGGAGTGTGAATACGGTAATTCAGCAACTGGAATACTCAAAAGTGTGTTCACGGTTTGTTCCTCGCGAACTGACAGAAGCAATTTCTTTTCTTTAGGCTTTGTTATCCTCAAAGTCGTTGGTTCGATACGAGACAGAAGGGGATGACTTCCTTTCACGAACTGTGACTGGGGATGAAACTTGGGTACACCACTTTGAACCTGAAACAAAACGCCAATCCACGGAATGGCATCACGCAGACTCCCCACGCAAGAAAAAGTTCAAAATGGCTCCCTCTGCAGGAAAGGTTATGGCCACCATCTTCTGGGACATCAAAGGGGTGATTCTAGTGGACATTATGAAGAAAGGACAAACAACCAACTCAGAGGCATATATTGCTATCCTACAGAGACTCCAGAGACGTGTAAAGCGAGTTTGACCGGAGAGAAAACTGAAGACGTCCTTGTTTTGCACGATACCGCAACACCACACAACAGTGTGCAAACAAGAGAGGCCATCACAAAAATGCGCTTGACTCTGTTACCCCACCCTCCATACAGCCCGGATCTGGTACTTTCAAACTTCCATTTGTTTGGGCCAATGAAGGATGCTATTCATGGAAGAAAGTTTCAAGAGTGACGATGAGGTTGTTGAGGAGGTTAAGAGGTGGCTCGAGCGGAACCCAGTAGATTTTACCAGCAAGGAATAAAGGCCCTTGTTTCGAGGTGGAGGAAAGCCGTAGAAAAGGATGGAGAGTATGTGGAAAATAAAAACTTGTAAAAAAAGTATGTAACTACTTGTGTGCAAAATTTCTGAAACTTAAAGAAAACTTGGAAAGAAAAAAAAAGGTTGTGGCAAAATATATTGAGTGGCCCTCGTATATATATATATATATATATATATATATATAATATATGGGAATGAACTCAGAATGGTCCCCTGAGTTTTTTATGATACACACAGACAGTGCATGGAACAAGGAACTCTTCTGGGATAATTAAATCCACTATAGTCCAAAGCTGGATCCTGTCTGCTTTGCAGACAGCTGGTGAGGGAAGCTATATTTATGGGACCTTTTTGCGAGTGACCCGTTGCCCACGTCGGGCTACGCTCATTGAAAAAGAAAAACTATGGTATTTGTCATTTACCATTACTTATTTGGACTATAGTGTATTTAATTATCCCAGAAGAGTTCCTTGTTCCATGCACTGTCTGTGTGTGTCATAAAAAACTCAGGGGACCATTCTGAGTTCATTCCCATCTTGAAACGGACATGTTATGTGCCTTGAAAAGTGGACGCTCAATTCTGCTAGTTGAGGTTTAAGTTTTGGTTTTTGGCTAAAAATATAATAGTTACCCCTTTTTCTTTGCTGTATTCAATCTGACGTGAAGACAGCGAGTCTTTTGCTTATATTGAGGTTCTAAATGTAGCAGGGCTAGGCTGCTTTAAACCCTAGATCCATGTCCCAAAGCTGGATCCTGTCTGCTTTGCAGATAGCTGGTGAGGGAAGCTATATTTATGGGACCTCTTTGCGAGTGACCCGTTGCCCACGTCGGGCTACGCTCATTGAAAAAGAAAAACTATGGTATTTGTCATTTACCATTACTTATTTGGACTATAGTGGATTTAATTATCCCAGAAGAGTTCCTTGTTCCATGCACTGTCTGTGTGTATCATATATATATATATATATATATATATATATATATATATATATATATATATATATATATTTACACAAACCTGTTCAAATATTTTTGGACGCTCATCCTTCTTCTTACTCGGTCAAAATTTTTTCTCCGTTGGGGTGCTCCGACCACAATCTTATATCTGTTTCCTGTCCAATCGTCTTTGGATCTTCTCAAGAGGAGACCCCTTTGGCACTTTAACAATGCTGACTGGGAGGCCCTCAGACAGTACTGCTCTGATTTCCCATGAAGCGATTACTGCTTCCGTAGACGGGTCCCTTCCGAATGTACTGAGCACATAACGGAGGTGACTCTCTCGGGCATGGAGGAGTACATTACATATCCTATTCCTACAACTAATGCAAATAAAACCTTGGTTTAACTTTACTTGTTCTAATGCTATCCGCAACAGAGTGGAGGCTTTCAGAAGATAGTGTCAGCATCCAACTCCTGACTCTCACTCAGCTTATATTTCTGTCCGGAATCATGCAAAATCTGTTCTTCGACTCGCCAAAAATTCCTTCATCCGACAAAAATGTGGAAATATATCCAATTCTAATTCTCCTCGTTCTTTCTGGCATCTAGCTAAGAACCTCTCCAACAATTTCACTTCCTCTTCTTTCCCATTCCGATGGCTCAGTTGCCACCTCTTCTCCTGACAAAGCTGAACACTTCGCTCAAACTTACGCCTCCAACTCAACCCTGGACGACTCCGGTGCTGTTCCTCCATCTCCTCCTCCCTCTCACTTTGGTATGTCTGAAATTAGAATTTCTTCTAAAGATGCTCTATCTGCCCTATCTGGGCTCAACTCTAGAAATGCGTATAGTCCTGATGGTGTTCGTCCTGTTGTGCTTATGAATTGTGTTTCTGTGCTGACACCCTGCCTAGGCAAACCCTTTCGTCTTGTCTTTCATATGATACTTTTCCTTGCTGCTGGAAGTTCGCTTTCATTCAGCCTGTCCCAAACCTTCCAACTACCGTCCAATTGCTTTGATTTCTTGCCTTTCAAAAGTTTTTTAATATATCTTTAATAGGAAGATTCTTAAACACCTCTCTTCTCACAATCTTCTTTCCAATCGTCAGTATGGGTTCCGCAAGACACGCTCTACTGGCGATCCTCTTACATATCTCTCTGACTCTTGGTTATCTTCCTTTCGGAATTTCGGAGAGAAACTTTTGCTATTGCGCAGACATATCGGCGCTCCGGACCACAATCTGCCAAGCGCCAAAATTGAACCACAGAGAAAAATGCAGTTAAAGTTTATCAACTTGCAAAATGCCATAACTTTTGATATTTGATTGTTTTTTTGTTTGTATAATTTAACCAAGTATCTCTAGTTTTATGTATTATACTCGTATATGGAAATTATATAAAAAATTTATTTATATTATTATTATAAATTAATTATGAGTATGCAGTTTTGAAGTTGACATTTTTGGCCAAAAAATGTATATTAGTTATTATTTTTGACTAATATAACGTTACTTAAAATAAAAAAAATAAATAAATAATAACAAAAGTAAAGTTCAAAATTCGTGGGTATTTTGCAAGAAAACAAACAAAACTATTTTTCTCCTGTTTACCGGTAGCTTCAATAGTTCCCCACAACAATAATATAAAAACTTTTACAATATTATTAGAGACAGGAATAATCAACAAAAAATCATAATAATAATAATAAAGATGAAGATAAAAAATAATAGTCAACATTCACGTTAAACTGAGTTATCCACCAGGTCGTTTAATGCGCGGCGGTGAAATGTGCGAAAAACAACCTATTTGGCAGACTTTCGACCATACGTACAGGTCTACAATCTGTTTCCTGACTCACCCACGGGGTAGAGGAAGGGTGGGGGAATATAGTGGTATAAATAACTCAATTCTGGCTCCAGTGGCGCTTGGCAGGTTGTGGTCCAGAGCACCTCATATCAAAAGCTTTTGATAGAGTATGGCACAAATCTTTAATTTTCAAACTGCCCTCCTTCGGTTTCTATCCTTCTTTCTGTGCCTTTATCTCTAATTTCCTTTCTGGCCGATCTATAGCTGCGGTTCTAGATGGATACTGTTCTTCTCTTATAGTGAGCAACAGTGGTATTCCTCAGGGTTTGTCCTGTCACCAACTCTTTTCCTTTTAATTATCAATGATCTAGTAAGTCGCACTTCCTGTCCTATCCACTTCTACGCCGATGATTCCACTCTTCACTTCTCCACCCGTTTCACAAAGCGTCCCTCACAATAGTCACTCCACGATTCGTGTAGGGGGTAGAGAAAACCTGGTGGCTTTCAATGACTCAAAAATTTAATTCCTTCATCTGTCTACTGGCCACAATCTTCCACACGATTATCCTCTTACCTTCAACAATATACAACTTAATCCTTTCTCTTCTCTCAACATTCTTGGCGTTTTCTTTTCTCGTGATCTTTCCTGGAAAGATTACATATACCACCTTTCCAAAACAGCTTCTCAGAGGTTAGGTGTGCTGTATCTCCTCTGCAGTTTCTTCACCCCGACACAGTTGCTGTCTCTTTACATGGGTCTTGTCCGCCCCTATAAGGAGTGCGCTTCTCATGTGTAGGGTGGCTCAACCTACACAGCCGTACTTGATCGGGTGGAATCAAAGGCTTTTCGTTTCATCATTTCCCCGCCTCCTACTGAGTGTTTTCAATCTCTCTCTCTCTCTCTTCGCTGCAATGTTGCCTCACTCTCTCTTTACTACCACTACTATAACGGACACTGCACTTCTGAACGCCCTAACTGAATGCTTCCTCCTTTAAGGAGAGTACGCAGTACCATACTTTCGACACATTCTCATTCCTTTCCTGTCGAATCTCTAATGCAAGGGTTAATCAGTATTTTCAATCTTTCATCAACTCAACCGGTCAATTCTGGAACAAAGTTCCTCAGTCCATCTTTCTCCCTATCTATGACCTCCACTCTTTCAAATGCAGTGTCCAGGCATCTCGAAAACCCTGGACCTTGAATTTGGTTCTATTCTTCTTCTACTGGTGCGGGGAGGTTGAGCTTTTGCGGGTATTCGTCCCTGTCCTCTCCTCCCTGCATAAAATATATATATACCAAATCATGTAAATGTTTGTCATTTTTATTTATTTATTTTCCACGTGTATGTATATATGTGATGCTGCAGGCTACTGAGGAAGTACAGTATAACGCAAAAATCCATAATTATGCCGGTTTCATTATAAGTAGATATACTGTATATGTAAGGGCCTCTGCGGCGACGATAGGTTCACTATAATATGTAAAATAAAAATAGAATGAAATGTTGGTTCACCAATTTGGCCTTTCAAACAAATAAGCAATATATAATAAAGGAGATAGAAATATCTTTGTAGTTTTCGCTTAATTAGAAAAATAAATGGATTATTTATTCACAGTGATTAACAATTATAGTGTATGGAAAATGCGTCTCGATGGTGTAGTGGTTAGAGTCGCTGACTACGAATCCATCGGCCCCGGGTTCAAGACCCGGTGACGGCAGCCGGCGCGCAGCAAAACCCAGCTGTTCATCCTTCCAACAATAAGCAAGTAATAACTGAGGTACTGAAAGTAGGTATTGGTAAAATAACGGAATAGCCCTAACTGCGGTCGTAATGATGAGTTGGATTGTACGGTTTTGAAGACACTTTTGAAGGGTAATGCGGTTAGGCTGAGTTTGTTGAAATTACTGTACAGTCGTTGGAAATGAATAGCCTATCGGATGTAGTAAAACACTGTAGGCCAAGTGAGCTGCGAGGTTTACAGACCTGAGATTCTGATGATAAAGTAGGTTAGAAGACGAGGTAACTCTGCATCGACTGAACGGCGAGACGCGGGCCCCGGTTTGTTGCTTCCGGGGTGATGGAATATGGTAGGCCTCTACGGAGATGATCCAGCTTTGTGTATGATTAAGCTGCGTTTCATGGCCGGCGGGCCGGTGTAACGTTGAAAAATGAGGTAGTTGAAAAATGAGGTGCACCTCATTATTCAACGACCTCACTTTTCAACGTTACATCGGTCAACTCTGGAACGATCTTCCTCAATCCATCTTTCCTATGACCTCCCATCTTTCAAACGCAGAGTGTCTAGGCATCTCGAAAACCCCGGACCTTGGTTTTGGTTCTCTTCTTCTTCTATAGGATGGGCGCATTTGCGGGCATTTATTTACCCTTGGCCCCCCCCCTTCCTGCATAAATATTTTTTTGACGCGGAGTCCTATGTGGACTTCATTAACTTGAATGAAGTACTGTCCAAGGATCCTCCTCTCATTCTGAGGACTGTTACTGCAGAAGAGGTGATTGAACTCAGTAAAGATCCATCAGGATGGCTTCATCTCGTATAGTATTCTTGCCGTACACAAGCTGTTGAGAGAGCAGTAAAACTCGTAACAGAGGCTACATACCAGTCATTGGCGAATATGCGCGAGACGGATTATTCGAACTACAGTAGAACTGAATCTCGAACATTAATGCCTACATTTGAGAGTAAGAAAGCGTACAAGACTTAGTAGGTACTGGATTCAATGCACATTTAATAAGAGCTAACCTATAAAGGTAGGGTGGTTGGGTAGGTTAGGGAGAAACTTGACACGTAGCAACTCCACGTAGTGAGTTCTGGGTAGCGGGTGACTCAGTCACTCAACTAGCGAATAGCTACGTATTTAAAACTGGAATAAGTAACTTATGAGAATATTTAAATGTTGCAAAAATGGAAACTGATGTTAAATTTGTGTAGTAATGGAATACTCCTGAAATGGGAGGAAAAAAATCAGAATCAAATCAAATATTCCGAAAATATGTGATTTTCGACAATTATTCTTTTTGAGAGCGGCATCCCCTACTTACATTCAATGACAAAATCTTAAATAGTTTCTTAATTCTTATTAGTATGAGCAACCTTTGCATACTCAGGTATTTTGACTTTCCAAAACATTCGAAATTAGTTCCAAAATCGACCCGGCCTACAGTGTTTCATAACATGTGGGACGCACTTTCAGGATGGATTCAGTACATGAAAACCAATGAAAAAGTTTATATAAACATATGCCCAAAATCGCTTTGTTTCCGAGTTACAGCCAATTTTGTGTTCCAGCAATTCTTTCCGCAAACTGTTTACAAACACTGCTTGCCGACAATGTTTGTGAGTGTGTACGAGACTTATTTCATGTATGGCCTTGCCGACTGTAATGTTTCGTACACTCTATGACATGTTTCAATATCGGTGAGTGTAAAGCCATCAGTCAGTCAGAGGTGCATCGCGGTGTTTCACAAGACCACCGTGAATAAGTGGTCTTCTGAAAAAAAAACCTTAAAAGTTTTTGTGCTACTCAGTGATAGTGTGCATTTGAAGTGAGAATGGAAACTTATTCAAACAGAGAAATGGCAGATATGCATCTCATGTATGGACTTACCGAGTGTAATGTGGCCGCAGCAAGACGTCTGTATGCGGAAAGGTTTCCGAATCGCCATCTGCCAGATAAGACCTTTCAGAAAATAGACGAGCGTCTTGGTGATACAGGATCATTCAACAAGCGAGTTGCAGGTGGTGGTAGACCAATTATTACCAGAACTGTTGAGTTGGATGAGCGGGTTCTGGATCGCGTGGAGGAACATCCTGGTGTTAGCACCCGAAGGATAGCAGCAGCAGAGGGTGTAAGATACACAACTGTGTGGAGAATTTTACGGGAACAACAACTTTACCCATATCACATTCAGAGAGTACAAAGCCTTACTGAAGCTGATTTCCCACCACGAGAGGCTTTTTTTATTCGGCTCCTTCAACAATGTGCTCACGATCCTCTTTTTCTATCCTCCGTGTTATTTTCTGATGAGGCTGCCTTCACAAGAAATGGCGTGATCAGTTTTCACAACATTCATCACTGAGCCGAAGAGAATCCGTATGCCATCATCCAGTCAAGGCAGCAACAACAATTTAGTATCAATATATGGGCAGGACTTATTGCCGACAACTTAATCGGTCCTTTTGTTTTGCCTGAAAGATTAACAGGAGAATCATATTCCAATTTTTTAAGCAATGATTTAAGCGATTTACTAGATGAAGTTCCTCTTGGTGTCCGACGTCGTATGTGGTTTTATGCATAACAGCGCTCCGCCTCATTCCAGTCGAGTAGCCAGAGACTATTTGGATGACCATTTCCCTGATAAATGGATAGGCCGTGAAGGACCCATCGCGTTGCCTGCTCGCTCCCCGGACCTGAGTCCACTCGATTTTTACCTGTGGGTCATCTGAAATCCATCGTTTACGTGATACCCATTGACAACGTTGAAATGCTTCGCCAACGTATAGAACAAGGATACCAGAAAATCCGAGCAATACTTGGAATGTTTGAACGTGCTCACTCCGTAGGGTGGATCGATTTTACATTTTTTTCGATTTCCATATTCTAATAGAGACAAAAACTTGCGCATGCATGAGAAAATAGGCTCTGCAAAATCTTAGCATAATAGGTAATCATCTTCTGCCCCCGGCAGAGCGATGAAAATCATATTTTAGTAGTCAAAAACGTATTTTTCTTATAATTTTTAAAATATAAAATTTTGCGTGTGTTATTTCATGCCTAAGCAACGATATAAATGCTATGGGAAATATATAAATGCATTATTTAAGACAAAGAGCCGATCTGAAAATATGTATAAAATATACATATTTTCAGATCGGCTCTTTGTCTTAAATAATGCATTTATATATTTCCCATAGCATTTATATCGTTGCTTAGGCATGAAATAACACACGCAAAATTTTATATTTTAAAAATTATAAGAAAAATACGTTTTTGACTACTAAAATATGATTTTCATCGCTCTGCCGGGGGCAGAAGATGATTACCTATTAAGCTAAGATTTTGCAGAGGCTATTTTCTCATGCATGCGCAAGTTTTTGTCTCTATTAGAATATGGAAATCGAAAAAATGTAAAATCGATCCACCCTGCTCAGGCGTGTATTCAAGCGCAAGACTGTCATTTTGAGTACTTCCTTTAAAGGTAAGGCAGACACTTGCGGGAACACATAACGGGCTGTAACTCGGAAACAAAGCGATTTCGGGCATATGTTCATATAAACTTTTTCATTGTTTTCAAGTCCTGAATCCATCCTGAAAGTGCGTCCCACATGTTATGAAACACCCCCTGTATATATAACTTGATTGAAGGGTTTGTTCTTGGGTCGAACCGAAATTTAGTAAGAAATAAGAGGACGCGAAGGTGGTACATGTTTATAGTCAAACGTTTCTGAAATTCAATTTCCATCATCAGTGCTAAAAATGAAAAGTAAAAAAGTGAACAAATATAGTGAATAAAAGATTTTATACAATATACTTATGCAGTCCTAGAATAATAATTTTAAAAAAGTTACATGAAATGTAGAGAGGCAAGATAATGGTTAAAATATACAAAAAATTGAAACACATCTTACCGGGTTATTATACGAGGAGGGGTTAATCTAATTGTGTAAAGGTTGAGAATGATTGAATGTTGAAATATTCATTTTAGAAGCCGGAGAGTGATAGCGGATTTCTTTTCAGTGATAATTTCAGAGGAAATTATTTAGCTATGTTTAAATTGAAGGCAGAACTATAGTCGTTGAGGGTTGGTTTTGTACTAAGGATGTATAGGGATTCAAGGATGCGGAGGTCGGTTGGTTTGTTGGTTGCTAAATTGATAATTTTGAAATTGATGGGGAGTAGTGGGTGATTGTGGAGGTGGCAGTGATCTATTACTGCTGATTTTGATGGTTTGTTTAAAGGTTGTAATGTTCTGATAGAGATGCCGCGATGTTCGCCCACACAAAAAGATATACAATACTTTTCTTTTCCCTCCTATGACTATATTAGTTACAAAATAGAATCAGAACTTCGCCACCTACTCACCCCTCTTTCCCCTAAAATTAACCTTCAATTTGCATTCACCAATAATAACAGCATTAAATCATATCTCAACCATAAAGAAAAAAAAACCAACCCAACCCTCTTCTCTTACCCTCGTAGGTAGCTAAGAACTAAGGGACTAAGCTAAGGGACTTTGCACAAGAACCTGTCTAATTGGTTGAAATTATTCAGGTTGGTGTGTTGGAGGTTTCTCAATTCTTTTGGCAGTACATCAAAAAGTTTCGGGCCTCGTATTCCGAGGGTACTTTCTGCTCTCGTTTTCATGGCCTCCTCTCCCACTGCAGCTGAGATAGTACTTACATTAGGCCTGTTCAAAAATCAACGTTTTCTTATTTTCATAGGTTTCTGTACATTTTCCCATGCTTTTTGACCTGAGAAAGCCGAAAATCACAACTATTTTGACCTAGGATGTTGGGAAGCATTGCCGCATGGAGCTTTAAATTTTCTGCCTTGAAATCGGCCAAAGCGCCAATTCCGGGGTCCCTTGAATTATGTTTTGCACTTTAACTTTTGATCTAAACAAGATAGAGCAACAAATTAGGTATCAAATGAAAGAGCATAAAATTAATAAATAATAATAATAATAATAATAATAATAATAATAATAAATAAATAATAATTAATAATAATAATAATAATAATAATAATTATCTATCATTTTTCAGGAAACAACAGAAACTCAATCAGAATCTAGAAAACCATCTACAAGTTACAACTTCACAATGGCATTAAGCAAGGAGCTGAGGGAGCTCCGTGGGCGCACAGTTGATATCTCAGAACCTCCACGTACTGTCCACAGGCAGGTGTCAACTGGGCCATCTACCAGATCTCTCACTGAAACTTTCCTGGTTGGATACCCTTCAGCTTTTATCAGTGGTTCCCAGCTTCCCACCAACAGACAGGCGTTCCAGTATTTCCTTAATCTTCAGAATTTACCGGAAAATGCAGGGAGGCCCATGGTTCAAGACCTTGCATATGAAACAGTTGAATCTATCATCCCATTCTGGCAGATGGCTAGGATCAAGACAATGACCAAGTATAACGCAATGAAGCTCTTCATGAAACTACATGAGAAACATCGTGCTCTGGTGAAAAGCAAAGGAAGAGCAAGTAACCCTAGAGGAAAAAGAGGAGCATTTGTGCTGGAATTAGACAGCCTGTTCGATATAGGAGCTCCAGATGCAATCCAGGAAATACAGAACAACATACTGTTATCCAGAGAGAAGAAAGATGAGGATATCAGGTTCCACGAAGACCAAAAGACTGAGAGGAAACGTCATATGTCTAGTCATGACAAGATTTTTGAGACAAGATCCCTGCAGCAAGCAGCGAGGAATGAAAGACTGCAGCATAGACAAGAACAAGGTAAAACTAATTACTTTGAACGTTACAAAAAGTTTTAAGTTTTACTCCATTGCGATATTTAGCATGTACTTAACAATTACTGTCTTAACATGTTGTACTATTTTACAGCTGCAGCAGAACAAGAGGCAGTTGTTCATGTGGATGACATTACCTGGGGTGACTCAACTGACAACGACGCTAACACAGAGGACATGGATTACCATCAGCCTCGTCCTGGATGTTCTCACCATCAAGACACTGTGACTAGTGTGACTTTGACGTTTCCAAGGAAGGTCATGGAATGTGATGTCATCTGCAATACAGCTGATCGTCTTGGTTTATCAGACAATCAAGTTACTGCCATGGTTTCTGCCACCTTGAAAGCTGGAGGGGCTGATCTGGATAACTTCGTCATCTCAACCTCAACAACACGTCGCAACAGAATGCTGTCCAGGTATAATATCAGCCAGAGTCACATGTCCAAGTTTTGTGAAAACCCCCCACAGTACGCTGCCTTACACTGGGATGGAAAGTTGCTCAAAGATGTCTTGGGCAGTGAACCTGGAAGTACCTCAGAGACTTTAGCTGTGCTAGTGTCTGGTCCACCTTCATACACTGAAGGAAAGTTATTGGGAGTACCTGTCATCGACAATTCTTCTGGCACAGCTCAGGCTGAGGCTTCAATGGACTTACTTGAGACATGGGAACTTACGGATAATGTTACTGCCCTTGTTTTTGACACTACATCCAGTAACAGTGGAGTTCACAGAGGAGCTGCCAAACTGCTAGAGAAAATGCTGAACAAAAAGGTGTTTTATCTGGCCTGTCGACATCACATCCTGGAAATCCTAGTAGGAGCAGTTTGGGAGAAGCTGTTTGGGAAGGTGAAGGGGCCAGATAATCCCTGGTTTGAGCATCTGAAGGATGTTTGGACGGACTTGTCCAAGGAAAACCCAAAGATGCTGGCTATCAACAGCAAATGGCTGAAGGAAAAGAAGAAGAACAGTGAAGAAATACTCCAAGACATTCTAACAGCAGAAAGGCTTCCAAGAGCCGACTACAGGGAAATGGCTGAACTGACAGTCATTGTTCTTGGAGGAACGCCTCCTCGAGGTATTCACTGGAGTCGACCAGGCGCCATTCATCAGGCTAGATGGATGGCCAGAAACCTGTACTCCATGAAAATGCTGATGTTTGCAGATCAACTTGAGTACGACGAAGACACTGTATCAAAGCTGGAAAGCCTCAACACCTTCCTTGCGCTGTTCTACACTCCTGTATGGATGATGTCAATGTGTCAATGTCTGCTGCAGATGCTCCCGTGAATGATCTAAGTCTAATCCAGGACATGTTGAAGTACAAGAAAACTGACCCAGAGCTTGCTGATGCAGTACTTAATAAGATGGAAAACCACAAATGGTACCTGACGCAGGAAGTCGTGCCATTTGCCCTGTTCAGCAGTAGATTGAGTGACACATTGAAGCACGACATTGCTGCCCAGTTACATGCCACTGAGAAGCCAGACAGCTTCAGAACAGGAAAGCCTCTATTCCAGAGAGTCACAGCTAAGACCACCCTGGTTGATCTCATTGGCCCAGAATCACATTTCCTGCTGGACACACTGAACATTGGATCCGAGTGGCTTCTGGAACCTGTCACGTCTTGGCCACAGAATGAGGACTACAGAAAAGCGTTGGACTATGTTAAGAATCTGAAAGCGGTGAATGACATTGCTGAACGTGGTGTCAAGATGATGAGCGACTTTGCAAATGTCATAACAACAGATGCCAAGCAAAGGGACTATCTCCTTCAAGCTGTGGAGTTCAACAGACGCCGCTTTGACAGCTTCAAGAAACAAACTCTCAACAACTGACTGTGTAAATGTCATTATGAAATTAATCATCATGTAATGCTTTCACTTCTTGATCGATTAGACTTGTGACGAAATGTTAATCTCAAATTTGTGCCATGAATAAGGCGCCTTGTCTGCCTTGAGTGTGAGAAAACGAATTTTGTGATATTTCTGAAATCTTTGTATGTACCAATGTGCCATTTCTTGTTCTAAGACTATCATAATTGTATAAGTTAGAAAGAGGATTAAAAATACTTTAATTTGGTGCCTATTTTGTTGCTCTATCTTGTTTAGATAAAAAGTTATAGTGCAAAACATGATTCAAGGGACCCCGGAACTGGTGCTTTTGGCCGATTTCAAGGCAGGAAACTTAAAGCTCCATGCGGCAATGCTTCCCAACAACCTAGGTCAAAATGGTTGTGATTTTCGGCCTTCTCAGGTCAAAAGCATGGGAAAAAGTACAGAAACCTATGAAAATAAGAAAAAGTTTATTTTTGAACAGGGCTATACTTACATAATCTACCTCTTATCTCATTCCAGTGTGTTTCTATTTCATTTCTAATGTTAGGGACACAACCTTCGAATATTTTCCATACATATATTATCGTGTTCTGTTTGAGTCTTCTTTCAGGGAGTAGAATTTCAGGGACTGTAGTCGAGACCAGCAGTCTTCATCGTTCGTTTCCTCTGTCTTAAACGTAAAAGTCCTCTGTATGGTTTCTATACAAAGGAATACAAAGGATATCAAACGGCAACAGATCGGCTAGTCCCTACGAGGCTGTATGTTTAAGAAGGAAGGTTAAAAGATGTAAGAAAATTTAAAGACAAGTGAAAGTTTAAAGCAAAGCGAAGAAGGGAGTTGAAAGGAAAGAAAGAAATTTAAAGATAAAGTGAAAATTTTAAAGTAAAGAGGAGGGAATCCGAGTAACAATTCTACAATACTTCTACGCACTAACAAATGCTTCTAACTGGGGGTTTAAGTTGAGCTAAGTACCTAGTCTTTTTTCAAAGGATTCGACCAAGTTACTTTGAATTACGCTGGCTGGCAGGCATTCCATTCCACAAATTAACTATACGATTGAAGAAAAAATGTTTAGCTTCATTGGAATTAAAATGTTTACCTACTAATTTGAGACCATTACAGCGAGTTATATTTGCATTTCTGAAGGTGAAATATTTTTCGGCGTTAGTAGTATAGCCGAAAAAGGGTAGAGTGCAGGAATGTTGCAAATTATTACGTAATGGTGCAATGTTGCAAAAGGGGGTGGGGTTATGCAACAACTCAATGTTGCAAAGTGGGGTAGGGTATTGCAAAGGGGGTGGGGTGTTGCAAAGGGGGTGGGGGTTATGCGACAACTCAATGTTGCAAAGGGGGATGGGGGGATGCTGCAGGTGCAACAAGGGGTCATGAAACTTGGAGGCGGCGTTATCCCCCAAGAGAAAGGAGAAGGAGAGAAAGGAGGAGAGGTGTTCACCTGGCAGGAGCCAAGTGCATATTAAGACTTCAGCCGAGTAGGCGTTGTCTTATAGACTCCTAATCAGCCAGTTGGCTGAATCATCCAGTTGGCTTAGAAGGAGCCAAGGGGGGAGGGGTACACCTGAAGAGAGAGAGAGAGAGAGAGAGAGAGAGAGTATCGGCCTTTGTTGCCCAAAATGGGATTGCAAGGGCATGCAACTTGGAGGCGGAGTTCTCCCCCAAGCTATTTTCCCCAAAGGGGTATACCTAACCTAAGAGGCCTCTAAGGGGTTTTCCCAAAGGGCCAGAAAGAGAAAGGACCAGAGATCCTTGCTCGGCTGGGAGCCGAGCTTGTATGACTCCGTCGTCAGCCTCTCGCTCTTTTATAGACCTCTAATCCGTCATGTGGCTGAGTTTCCAGATAGCGCCCTGTATTTAATTCCAATAGAAGGCTGAGTTGCCAGTTTGTGCTATATATTTAATTAATTCTAATCGAAGACTGAGTTGCCAGATAGCAATATTTATTAAATTAAACCATATATTAATCATCCATTTAAATACCACAATATATTTATATGATGGTAGTTAATCGCTGTTGTCACGAATAACAGTGGGAAAGGAAAAGAAAACTTACGAAGATAGGTGAAACATACGACAATTCAAAACACACGATCGTCCCCCTCCTCCCTCATTCCCCCCAAACTTCTCACCCCATCTGTGCTTGTTACCTTATATATATATATATATATATATATATATATATATATATATATAGAAAGAATCATATTAACTGTGTCTATTTAATTTTGTCATTCCTTATATATATATATATATAAATGGATATTCACCTTAAAGTGAATTAAAACATTAACTTTATTACTTAATTCCTATTTTTATTATAAATATCACAATTAAGTCACGAATAACAGTGGGAAAGGAAAAGAAACCTTACGAAGAAAGTTGAAATAAACGACAATTCAAAACACACGATCGTCCCCCTCCTCCCTCATTCCCCCCAAACTTCTTACCCCATCTGTGCTTGTTACCTTATATATATATATAGAAAGAATCATATTAACTGTGTCTATTTAATTTTGTCATTCCTATATATATATATATATATATATATATATATATATATATATATATATATATTATATAAATGGATTTTCACCTTAAAGTGAATTAAAACATTAACTTTATTACTTAATTCCTATTTTTATTATAAATATCACAATTAAGTCACGAATAAAAGTGGGAAAGGAAAAGAAACCTTACGAAGAAAGTTGAAATAAACGACAATTCAAAACACACGGTCGTCCCCCCCTCCTCCCTCATTCCCCCCAAACTTCTCACCCTTCGCGAACGTACAATCGTCAAAATATTAGTTCAGACGAAATACACACAAATTAACAACTTTCTCCTTACCTTATATACAGGTTGTCCCAGAATTAACTATCTATTTCAATGAAATAAGACAAATTTAATAAAAACTGACATAATTTTGTGTTTATTACTAAATTATGATACAAAAACAAATAGATTTATAAATCATAAGTCAAAACTTTATTGAGAAGTTTCAACATGTGCACCGTCTGTATCTCTGCAAATTTCAAATCTATCCTCAGCGCTGCGAAACACATTTTGAAGCATTTCAGGTGTTATCTCCCGCACTGCCAACTGGATGCGTTCTTTAAGTTCAGCTAAACTATTGATCTTTTGGCGATAAACCTTTGTTTTTATGAAACCCCATGCAAAGAAATCCATGGGTGTCAAATCCGGAGAACGCGGAGGCCAAGGTCGAGGTCCTCCACGTCCAATCCACCGATTCGGAAGGCGTCTGTTGAGGTATTCTCGAACAATTAGAGCATAATGACATGGTGCTCCATCTTGTAAAAACACAACATTATCAAGACTGCCATCATCAAGAAGCTGTGGTTCGAGAAACTGCTGAAGCATATCAAGGTAGACGGTACCTGTTACAGTTGCTTCCGCAAAGAAGAATGGGCCATACATTTTGGATTTGGTCATTCCAAGCCACACGTTAACTTTTGGAGAGTCTCTTTGCCATTCTATGACTTCAGACGGTCTTTCATTGGACCAGATACGACAGTTGTGTCGATTGACTTTACCACACGTGTGGAAAGTCGCCTCATCACTGAATAAGATGTTATCTAATAAACTTTCATTTTCGATTTGATCCACAATTTCTGCACACCTTGCTGCTCGATTTGGATAATCCTCTTCATTTAGGGCATGCAGTACTTGAATGTGATAAGCCTTTTTCATCAGTGTCGAACGCAAGATTCTATGAACTGTTGTCTTGGATATGTTGAGTCTTCGACCGGCCTCCCTAACCGAAGTTGTTGGTTCATCCTCAAACAATTGTCGTACCTGTTCGGTACTGTTACGTGCTGTCCTTGGGCGTCTCTTCCCACCTCGTCGTGTACGGATCCAGTTCTTTTAAATTTGTTCACAAGTTCACGAATCGCTTTGTCAGTAGGACCGGTTCTGTGGAATCTTCTTGTAAATTTTTCTCTGATTTCATTACATTGCATTCCTTTGATACGGAATGTTACAACAAAGATGCGTTCTGGTGTATTCATTATTAATAGGGTTCTGAAAGAGAATGAAAATAAAACTATGAAAAACTATGAAAAAATTATGAAAGTAAAATTATGAAAAAATTTAGAAATTTATACATTTTTAACACATATTAAACATGATAAACATAAATGAAAGTGTGTTTTTAAAAAAATTGTCCGATTTCATTGAAATAGATGTTAATTCTGGGACACCCTGTATATAGAAAGAATCATATTAACTCTGTCTATTTAATGTTGTCATTCCTTATATATATATATATATAAATAGATTTTCACCTTAAAGTGAATTAAAACATTAAAAAATCACTAAACAATTAAAAGAAAAGAAACCTTACGAAGAAAGTTGAAATAAACGACAATTCAAAACACACGGTCGTCCCCCCCTCCTCCCTCATTCCCCCCCAAACTTCTCACCCTTCGCGAACGTACAACCGTCAAAATATTAGTTCAGACGAAATATACACAAATAAACAACATTCTCCTTACCTTATATATATATATAGAGAGAGAGAGAAAGAATCATATTAACTGTGTCTATTTAATTTTGTCATTCCTATATATATATATATATATATATATATATATATATATATATATATATATAAATGGATTTTCACCTTAAAGTGAATTAAAACATTAAAAAAATCACTAAACAATTAAAAGAAAAGAAACCTTACGAAGAAAGTTGAAACAAACGACAATTCAAACACACGGTCGTCCCCCCTCCTCCCTCATTCCCCCCAAACTTCTCACCCCATCTGTGCTTGTATATAATAAACGATTGAACAACTCGTGCACACACACACACACACACACACACACACACACGAGGAAAGGGTTACCGAGAATCTGGGTCAATTCGAATCGTTTGCCCAGAGGCCTTTTTGAAATGACCGCGAGTTGACCTTTGTTCCAGTCTACTCGAGTAAAATCTCGCTTCACTCCAAATCTTAATTTTGCTGTTGTTATTACTTCTACAATGAAATACATTCTCGAAGCGAAGAAAATGTTTTATATTTTTATTTACGCGTAATTTGTATGGTGTCATATTCTTAGATAACATCTCTGTTATTGAAAGATATACACACAATTATATTAAATAATAATCAGCAAAAGAAATAAGGTGCATGAGGTGGGCAAACCTGAAAGTACTAACAATATATATATATATATATATATATATATATAATATATATAGAAAGAAAGAGAGAGAGTTTTGTTCATTCTTTTAAAATAAATAAAGGAATGGAAATATATATAAGGGTGGTGATTTAAAATAACAGGATCATTTGATCCGGGGATAGTATGACCGCAAAACATGTTAATGCACGATTTTTCTCTTTAGTAATAATAACAACTAGCTCTTCCCCGAATTGTAACAACGGTTAAGGTTTTCACTCCACCTTAGACCCACAGTTTAACGTGGAAACCGAATGCTCTTTTCTTTTTTAAAAATATAATTAAAGGAATGGATATATTTATAATTTCTTTATTATAAAATCCTCTCGATTACATTAGTGACTAATGATCCGGGAATAGTGGGGGAAAAATATTGACATGGTAAAGACAGCAAGGGGTAATACGAGCATTAAATCTATTGGAGAAAATATAAAGATGCCATTAGTCGTCCGGACCCGTTATAGCGGTGTTACGATTGGTACACAAACTTATCATAGCTCCACCCAGCTACACTGACAACCAATCACCACGAACATCTGGTCTTAATCTTTTGGGGCGGCGCTTGGTGATTGTGCATATAAAAGGAAATATTTTTCAGTTGGAAGTAACAGTAGCTATTTTCGCGTCAGTGAATAATCATTCCCTCTGCCAGTGCATTCTCTCCACCATGGACCACGAACTTTACGCTTTTCTGGATTTGTATGAAGAAGGTGACACTGCAGCATTGACTGCAATTAATCTTTTTAACGCGATTGACCGTGATGAATTATTTCCAACGCAAACCGTTGAAGATATTTGCAGTGACGCTCCTTACAATCCGACGCAAGGGATTACCATAGAAATGTAAGTGTCTATAATTTTATTTTTATTCACAAGAAACATGATTTTATACCGGGTGAACCAAAAGTAGGTGGACAGTAGGTTGAATAGGGTTTGTGTTATATTATATTATAACTATGGTGTTCATTATAACTATGGTGTTTGTGTTATATTATATTAAATATTATAACTAAATTTATTTAAATTTAATCTTTTTTCTTTTCAGATAGTTCAGAGAACCCATAATGGCAAATAATCTAAATACTGATGCCAGAAAATGGGTGTTAAAAGAGTATTGGAAATCTCAAAATACTGAAACTGTTAGAACAAAATGAGTTGAAACATTTGGTACTCAAGCCCCAAAGAGACAAACCATTTACCGCATTCGTGACAAATTTGATGCCACTGGCTCAATTCTTAATGCCCCAAGAACTGGCCGACCCAAAACAGTTTGCACAGAGGACAATAAGCAACAAAATGGGTTGAAACATTTGGTACTCAAGCCCCAAAGAGACAAACCATTTACCGCATTCGTGACAAATTTGATGCCACTGGCTCAATTCTTAATGCCCCAAGAACTGGCCGACCCAAAACAGTTTGCACAGAGGACAATAAGCAACTTGTTGCCGAAGCATTTGTTCACAGTCCCAAAAAGTCCACCAGAAGAGCCTCAGCAGAAGTGGACATTTCACAAACCTCTATTATACGAATTCTGAAATCTATTGGGTTGAAAGCTTATCGTCCACGGCTAATTCATGGCTTATTGGAGGATGACCCAGACAGGCGGATGCAATTAAGTGAGATCATGCTGAACGAAATTGAAGGAAATCCAATAATTTTAGATAACATTGTGTGGACCGATGAGGCTTCTTTCAAATTATCAGGTCATGTTAACCGACATAATTGTGTTTACTGGTATAGTGAGAACATGCATTTAACATTAGAGCAGCAACTAAACCAGCCTGGTGTCACTGTTTGGGGTGGTATTTCAAGTTCTGGTGTTTTAGGACCAATTTTTGTTGATGGAACAGTCACAGGTGATAAGTATCTCGAAATTCTAATGAATGAAGTTGTTCCACACTTACAACAACAGCCTAATTCACATGACCTCTATTTCCAACAAGATGGGGCCCCTCCACATTATTCAAGAGCAGTCCGTGAGTATCTTGATGAAACATTTCCCGAGAAATGGATCGGCCGAAGATGTCCAATTGAATGGCCTGCACGTTCACCTGACTTTACCCCAATGGATTTTTTCTTTTGGGGAGTACTCAAGGACAAAGTTTATAGTCGAAAACCACGAAGTGTTGGTGATTTGAAAAATTACATCAGAGATGCATTTCAAGAAATTAATGCACAAAGAAACTTGTGCAAAAATGTTTGTCGAAGTGTGAAAGGTAGACTTCAAAGCTGTGTAAATTGTGATGGACAGCAATTTGAGCACCTGCGTTGATAAAATTTTCAGTGCTTTTGTATTGTATTGGTATAAGTTATTTTTTTTATTTATTTTGTATTATAGTATACAAAAAAATTAAATATAATTGTATATGTATTCTCAAAATAAACGTTATCATTTACTGTCCACCTACTTTTGGTTCACCCGGTATATATGGAGGGATGTAGTATCTCGTCAAATACTTCATTTAGATACTCACCATTATGATAAAACCGAAATTTTTATGGCAATCTTTTGCGTGTTTTAAATGTTATTCGGATTTACCTCTTAAATGAGTTTCGAACCAAAGATATCTTCACATAATGGGGTCTGTCTGTATACTCTGTATATGTTTTTATTAAAAAAGAATCAATATGAACATTATTCTTTCTCCTTTAAGGTCCGATGAGGATTTGACACGTGTTATACAATCTTTTGAAGAATCTCGTGTCATGAATACGGAGGATATGCTGATCAGTCAGCATAATGAATGTCACACCGAAATAATGTAAGTGTTTTTCGATCTTTTTGGGGGAAGAAGACACAATATATTTTCATAAATTTATTAAATGAAAGAAATCAGTACAATAACCATCTTAAACTACAGAATATACCGTTACAAATATACACACACGAACAAAAACATTATACTATACAACGAGTACGTACAATTGGAAAACGGATTTTTATCTGTCTGCATACCATTTCATCGTTTCGGCGAGTGTGACACGGGTGAAATAAATTTAAAAAATTTATAAATTCTTTATCACATGACATATGCATGAGAAATGAGACGCAGTACATTCCGCAAGTATTACTAAAATATCCTTGTATACGAAACGGGTTCCATACAACTTCGGGAATACGTAACTGAGCGAGAAATTTTACAATAATAGGGTCACTCCAGGGTTGAGTACCGAGTGAATCAAAATAGTACAGGCGCTGTCTATTTTTAAAATAGACAGCGATCCAATGAACCCCTTCATTACCGATGACATCTGTGTTCACAATAAGACAACCGCATTCTCGCGTACTTGGCAAACTCAATGTTTCATTCTTCGCAAACACACCGATAAATTTGGAACGTGTGACTCGTTCACTATTCATTACTTTCTGAAGTGTATTAGCATCCATTTTAAAAGTCAGTGATAACGCTCCTAAGTCTATCTACTTCTATTAGGGCTTGCGATTCGAGATATACTAGTACACTAATAGGCGCGTCTATAGGCTTCCTCAATTCCAGTCTCACTGAGATGTTTCCGCTCTGCTGTGGGTTTAAATGCGTATTTACGCTAGCAGATAAGTCAGGTGTAATGTCAAACGGATAAAGGTTAAATTGATCAATGAATTCTTCCTGCGTTACCCCATTACCAAGCTCATCACAATCACCTGCAATATGGGTCAGATTACTATAGGCTCTGGCACAAAGAGGTAACACAGCGTCTGATGAATAGTCCGTATCCATTGTTCCACCCAAAGCAATGCCATTAACGTATAGAGTTATATTTTTAAGTCCGAAATTCTCGAATTTAAAGGCACTCTTTTTATATTTTCCATTCATCGAAGCATGGTCCTGCATTCCGATTAATATCCTTTTAGGAAGATTTCCCAGGGCAATGTTTTCTATCTGCTTCGATGCCAACCTTGCAGGCACCGTATATAGTTTGATTTGTACTCTGTTAATGGGATATTTCACTGTAGCGTTTAGTAAATTTTTCTCAATTTCTAGTTGTTTTGGTGAACTTAATTTCACTCGCCGTACGCGGAGGTATGTGTCCATAATGTGAACCACAACAGGGTTTGCACCCTCTTCTTGATCAGCATCCAGATTTAAGCAGATCTCAGGACTCGTGCGGGTGAGCTTTATTTTCATATCCACCCCGTTGACAAGCAACTTCTCCTGGAAAGTGAAATCTGTGTGCAGACGCCCAAAACACTCGTATATTTTCTTTTTAGAATTTTTAAATTTGTACTTTATACTACTTTCATCTTTAGTTTGATAATATCCCTCGGCACTTAAAATGGTAGCCTTCACTTCTTTGGAAAAGTTGAGGACATTTTCCAGATAGGCTCGTAGATGATAGTACCCCGTGCCTGCCGATATGTTGGTCTGATTTAAATATACGTCACACTGGTTGAATATGGAGTGCAGAAAGTTTGTTTCAGGGTATACAGCATATTTGTCATCGCAGACCGTTCCATCAGAATGGGCTATACGTAGCTTAGCGTACATGTGCACACAGCTTGGATCAAAAAAGTAAGGGCCTGAGCTGGGTATCACGAATTCTATAGGTGCACTCGGGGAACTAATTGTGTTTAAAGGGTTAATTGTAATAAAATCACTGTGCTCAATAGAAACTTGAGTTGGAGGCAGCTCAAAATGGGACAGCTCCGATTTACAGCATTGTGAACTACATGGGTGGATGAAGCGTGCCATGGCGAGTTAGAAATAGTGCCTCCTCTCTCGACAAGTAGTAAACAAACTATGATTCATGAGATCAATGTCCTTAGCTTATATCAGTCAAAAAAGTGGTCCACCGTAGGTTTCATTCGCTTACAGCACTTCTTTTTTGATATCCTTTTACGTTTAATACCACGTGACCCCTTCTTCCGGGCAGCCTTCTTCTTCTTCCCGCCACCACGCATTTTTCTCTTCGCATCTTTGATGATTTCGTCCCGTGTACGCTTTAAATGTTTTTTTAGAGCTTCTTTAGGTTTAGCCCCGGCCAATATGTCTTCTGCAGTGTTAAGACCTGATTGTAGCCCTTTCCTTCCGAGGTATCTGGCACCCCTCTCCAGCAAAGGAACAGCCGTACGTAGTATGGATGAAAAAATGGATCCAAGTCCACTACCGCGCTGGTATCTCACCCCTCGATAGACGTTGAAAGGCTTTCTATCCATTATAACTCAGTGCGTCGAAAGTGTAGCTTCACTGTTAAGCTCCCGTTACCGAATGGGAAGTTTTCACCCTCAATCGTTCTTATATATATTGAGATATTGGTTATTAAATTAGTTGCGACATTCACATAATGGGGTTTGTCATATGTAATACTCAAACTCCTTCCTCTATGGTTGGGGATGTGAGCAATGCGCAGAAGGCGTGCCTGGGTATCCCCAACAAACTGGTGCTCCACTATATTACTGTAAATATAGCACATGTCTGGGGGCTGAGAGCTTTCAGCCAATTTCTCCATCTTCAATTGATACATTAATCTGGAGAAGTCATGCTGTGTCTCGTGAAATGTGTCTCTTTGGAAGGCTGCGCTATATCGGCCATTGGTTAGAATTTTGAACATTCTACGGTCTTTAATACGTCTGTTAGTCTTTGATTTTAGGATTAGTGTATGTGCAGGGTTTCCTTTGTTTACGATTTCGTATACTAAATCATTCGTAAGGTTTGAGTTTCTTAAACTTACGTTTAAGTCTCTCACAACATCCTCGACCGAACTATATTGATCCGGTCCTAGTCATACTTCTGTACTGTAATACCGTGCAACCTTAGTCCGATCGATACGTATAGTTTCATCCATAGCTACCCCAGCTTTTTCACACTCGTCAATGTCTCTAAGAATCGTAAAAACGGTTTCTTTATATTCAATATTTAAAAAGATGGTGTCCCGCTGAATTTCGCATATTCCCACCTCATACGAATCACGACCCAATTCAATGTGCCCGTGGAGTTCTGTTACGTTGTTAGGGTGTACAGACAGGGACGAGGAGGACGGGAGTGTGACGTAGAAATGGTTAGGAGCCATGTTGCATACTATTTAAGCTTCATTATTGCATCAGCTTTTATATAGGTGTTGAAGCTCTCTGGGTACCCTAGCCATTTCACCAGGTACATTTTTCTCTTTCCTGAACCTTTGCTTCCTAAAATTTTCTCAATTTTAAACACATTTTTTCCTAAATTAAACGCAACTTTCTGCAATTCCTCGCGGTAAAAGTCTCCTGAGATTTCTTCCCCATTCAAATTTCAATGTAATACATCATTATCTCACCTTTAGGTCTCATAGCTCTAACTTTAAAAATCTCGCGTGTCCATCCTTGCTCAAAACCCTTTGCGAATTTATTCCCCGAACGCGACAGCCTTACATAATCATTGATTTTGAAGCGCGCCGAGTGTGGTGGTGGTGGTGATCCATCTCTTCTCGGGAGCGTACCTCTTTCTAAAACTTCGTTAGGTGTTGTCCCAATCGTGCGATGGTGTGAGCGGTTGTAGGATGATGCCAATGATTCCAGAATGTTCAGAAATCTGTATGTGTTTTTATGTGTAAAATAACGGTGCATGCGTTCCTTTATGGTGCGCTGAACTCTTTCAGCTAAAGAAGCCTTATGTATAGAATTGGTTGTGTAATAGCTGATATTAAACTCTGTCAACATGTTCTGAAAAGCACGGCCTATAAATTCCTTCCCCATATCCGTACAAAAATAGCCAGGAACCCTGTTTTCTTTTAACATTAGCGTTTTGGTGGCTTTAGCTACTGTTTCAGGTGATTTATTTTTCAGAGGAACTAGCCACAGATATCTAGAGAATATGTCTATTATGAATAGAATGTAGCGGTAACCATCGTTATACACAGAATATCTTTGCATGTCTGTTAAATCTGCTTGCCAAATAGAATCAATCGAGGAAGCCGTTGTCTTGGCTGTTTTAAACCTTTTTCTCACAGGATTATGAAGTGTATAAGTGTCCTGCTCCCTCAAAAATCTTTCAACATCTTTTTTACTACTCCGTAAACACTTCTGTACAGTCTATCTACGCCGCCGTAAGAGGATGGGTTAGAAATGTCATAATAGCGTTTAGTTAATAAGTTACGTTAGCCATTTGCGTATTTTAGAGGCACGTGGGTAGGGTTGGTTTAACCTCTTCTTGCTCCTCTTCAAAGGTGTTACCGCCGGGGGTGACGGCTCCTTCAACTGTGTCACATGCGTTGCATGTTCCAAGTCTTTTAACCTGTTCAGATTTCCTATCAACGTTTTAGGGACATTTATTTGTTGTAGTCTTGCTTTAATATGCTTCCATCCTGATGGTGATCGCCTATCCAACTTTCTCACCAGATCATGGACAATGTCTACGATATTCAATCCCTGTACCTTTGATCCTTCCACAATGATCTCGCCTGTATCGGTCCATTGTATGGCTAGATCCTCATTCAATAGATTATAAAGACTTAAGCCTTTACTCCTCAATGTATGTGGGAGGGTGCTTTTTAATACATGCTCGATATGTTGTGTGGCTAATCCCTTAATTTTTGGTTGGTCAGCTGTATCGTCGGGCACAGATCCTATGTCGCCATGTCCATCGTCCCCCGTACTGTGCCTAATAACCATAGGAATCTCTGTAGGGTTCTTATAATTTTCGTACTCGTGAAGAAATTTCTGCAGAGCTTCTTGGTATAAAATTCTTTTCTCATCAGGTCTTTTTTCACTGTTTAATAGGGCTAGCAATTCGCTTTCCATTCTTTTAAGTCTGCTTTTACGGGGATCTAGAACCGTGTCTGGATTCCTTTGCAGTGAAGCGTACACCTCGAGGGGAATCACTACCACTTTCTTCATTATATTAATCTAGTCAGTAAAGGACCCAAAACTGAAAATAAGATGGGGAGAAATGACCCTCCTGTTTGTACAATAATTCGTTTTTTCTTCGCTACAGTTTTACTTTTACGAGCGATTGCACGTATTATGTTCTTGTAACGGCGTAGGCGAGCCTTCTGAGGGGGTTTCATTGATACATTGCAATTTATAACGTTAAGACAGATTTCACAGATGCATTTTAAAAAGTCGGAGTCGATATTTTTAATAAACATCTGCTGCATTGCCCGGGGCAGTCGATGATAGATTTTTATTAATTCATGGTATTTCTTTAGTCTCTGTCATTCTGGAATATACACCGTTTCAGGCTCGTTTGGAAATATATTCGTTCGTAGAAGCACCCTAAACGTGTTTCGCGGATGAAGGTCGCAAAGCAAATATCCGTAACGCGTGCTTGTAGCTTCTTTATAAACTTCCAAAAACTCCTTACGCTGATTCGGGAACATTTGATTGGCTAATACCCCAATTTGTGATACATCTCTACGTTGTGCGAATAAGACTAGATATTATGTATTTAACGACACATCGCGCATGTATCTATTTTTGAAAAATAGATTCTGATTGATGAAGAACACGCTTATGTTAAGATGGTGGGAGAATACTGTAAATGTCTCGGCAAACGTTTTATCCATCTCCAACATGAGATCGTCAATTACAATGACTATGTTCATTTCCGTTTAACGAATTAACGTCATATACGCCTTTGTGGAACAAAATATCATCTTGGTACTCGTTGGAACACTGATTGATACGTCGAATAGCACCATATAACTTTATGCACAAATTTCGAGAACATCTCTCCCTTTTCTTTAATGATTTTAAGCATAAACACAGTTTTACCACATCCTGTAGGTCCAGATATAATACATGTGGATGGGCTCGTGAATCTGAATTTTTCTACAGAGTCCATTTCTAACACGTCACACTCCTAAGTGGGTCATTTACAAAATATTACAAATTTTGAGTGCTGTTCCTTATATTTTGTTTTCTTCTCCCACAGAACCGTGAATGACGATGAGGTACAGCACCCCATCATTGACAATACGGATGACCTCGACGACAGTGTAGTTGTGATCTCCTCCCCTGCCACCGAACCCTCACCAGCAATACCGGTAGCACGTCCAAAGCGGAGGTATGATGAAGAGAACCCCACGTCAGGTATAAAGCGACCGAAATACGCGCCTGTTGCACCAGTAATAGATCCCCAACCCTCAACCTCTTACGCAACAATCCCCCCAGCAGCACCTCCCGCTAATATATCCCCTTATTCATCCGCCACAGTTGCCCCTCGTTCTGTTAAGTCTACAATAATAGATCCCCAACCCTCAACCTCCTACGCAACAGGCTCCCCAGCAGCACCTTCCGCTAATATATCCCCTAATTCATCCGCCACAGTCGCCCCCCGTTCTGTTGAGGATGATATAACGTTTGAGTTGGTGCGCTCCGCAGCCCCCACCCCAGCATTGACTAGAAATCGGTAAAGAGTCAGGGTCAACCCTAGAGCCATGTATAGCAATGGAATTGAGCGCGGGCTACGCCGGGTTGTACAGCGTATTATAGAGTTTGCTCTTCAGAACCGCGACGAGCGTGAAGTCAGGACGAGTCTGTCCTTCGGATTCGGGTCAGATGACGGTGATGTAGATGATTATTGGGTAGTAGTGCCATTTAGACGTTTGGCGGCTGAAGATGTAGAATATATATTAGGACGTATAATGCAAGCTGCCCAAAGTAGTATAGCCTTCAATATGGACAACTTCACGGTAAATATTGATCGTGTATTCCGTGTTGCGGGTCATAGTGCCATACCGTGTACTCTTAACCTCAATTCTCAAGCTATTTATAGACGGCATATAAACGTCGATCGTGGTTGCGGCTTTATAACATTAGTCTTGGCTAACATGTTTACTGTACAAAATACACGGGCTCAAAAAATTTGGCTGCCTACGGTCGTGGAACGTGCCCGTAAACTAGCTGTAGACTGTGACCTTGAATTTGAATGTAATATGGGGTCTGAAGAGCTGAGAATGGTAGAACAGGAAATGAATGTCCGTATAGTTGTATTTGGGTTGGATGATCGTCGTAGGACTGTCGTACAAGACCCCTACTTATTTTAGGATTGTCGGGGACAAAGTATCTCCCCATCCGTAATATAAGGTGGCCTTACGTGAGTTATGACAAAAGTCGAAAATATGGGAGACATCATGATTTGTGTAAGGGGTGCCTCGAGTTTGCGGATGATATAGTGAGACATTGTAAAGAATGTCACATGGTATGTGAGCAGTGTAAAAGCACCAAATGTGAAAGCCGTGTAGTTGAAGCTGAGAAGAGAGACTGTGATGTGTGTAGACGCACATTCTTCAATAATAACTGCTTTGAGCTCCATAAATCAACTGGCACGTGCAGGAAAATGAGAATCTGTGAATGTGGTATGTTTCACACAATGGATAATTGGGGGAAATTTAAGCACAAGTGTGACGAAATTCACTGTCCTACATGCCAGGTGGAGTATAAGGCGGATGGAGTAAAGCATGTATGTTATATGAAAGATGCTAAGCCTAAAAATAACCCTTGTATAACTGTATACTACGATATAGAAACATATACGAACGCTGAAACCAAAGAGGTAATTCCACATTTACTTGTGAGCCAGACCATCTGTGATGAGTGTATGGGGATCGAATGTGACGAGTGCCCCAAATGCGGTAAACGGACAAACGTTTTTAAAACGAATGTCCACGATAGTCCTGTGAAACTATTTGTATCCTATATTGTCAAGTTAGCCGACAAGTTCAAAAAAATGACTGTGTATATTCTCGCCCATAACGGGGCAAAGTTTGACACGCAGTTCCTTTATAAGGAGTTGCTTGAACACGAATCCTCTGAGATATTTACAGGTGATCCATTGAAAAGAGGCAACAAATTAATACAGATGCAAATAAGAGGCAATGTACAATTTAAAGACACTTTATTATTCACACCTTGTAAATTAGCAAAGCTACCCAAGGTGATGGGGTAGCAGCTGAAGTTTCCAAAGGATACTTCCCTTACACTTTCCTCACCAGCGAGACTTTAAACTACGTAGGCCCACCACCACCCAAACATTATTTTAACTATGACTGTATGAGTGTAGATGAACGTGAAGACTTTGATCGATACTACAACAGTTTTAATGAAAGTAACCCTTATAATATAGCTGATGAATGTGAGCGTTATTGCGTGAATGATGTGCGCGTGCTTAGAGTATGTTTCCAGGCCTTTAGAAGGATGTACATAGGCCGTTTCAAATGCGATCCGCTGCAAGTCGCAACCACCATCGCGTCATTATGTTTTACGGTGTTCAAGAATAACTTCATGCCTAAAGACACCTTAGCCATTATTCACCGAAACAAACCCCGCAGTTACGGACACAAGGCTATTTACTGGCTCATACACCTACAGCAACAGACAGGTGTATACATAAAGCACGCCCGCAACACGGGTGAAGTACCCATTAAGATTAATGGACGTGTTTTTTGGGTTGATGGGTTAAGTGAAAACCGTGTCACTGGTGTGAAGACTGTGTACTCCTTTAACGGATGCTGGTGGCATGGATGCCCCCGTCCTGAGTGCGGAATCGCCGGAGATATCCACGGTAGATCTCCTGCCGACTGTCTTGCATGGACCCGCACCCGCGATCAACTTATAGGATCACAGTTCACTCACAAAGTCTTGTGGGAGCATGAATATGATGCACGGATGGAGACAGACGAGGTGTACCGTGAGGAAATAAACACGATCAAGCGTTCAATGGTGCTGGATCCTCTCAAATGTGGTGATAGCTTGTTTGGAGGACGTACAAATCCATTCAGACTATACTTTCCACCTACGGAGGGCGTGAAGCTCCATTACTACGATTTCTGTTCTTTATACCCATACGTGATGAAGAACAATCCGTACCCCGTGGGCGCTCCTGAGAAACTGGTGGGACCTAACCTGCCCTCCATCAATGAATTTTCAAGAAATTTGAATGATCGTTACTTTGGGCTCTCTTTCGTAGACGTACTCCCCCACGCAATTTATGGATGCCAATCTTACCTGTCGTTATCGACCACAAGCTCATGTTCCCACTGTGCGTGAAGTGCGCGGAAGAGAATAACGGCGATTGTAACCATATACCCCACCAGCGTAAGATCAGAGGCGTATATACAAGTCCTGAGCTGGCCCTAGCCGTACGCCATGGTATAGAATACTGAAGATACATGAGGTGTGGAGGTTTCAGAAGCTACCCAACCTTTTCACACCATATATAAACGCATTTTTGAAGGATAAGGTTGAGGCATCAGGGTATCCGCGAGGAGTTGATACCGAAGATGAAAAGTCTGCCTATATTCAACGTTACCGCGACCGCGAAGGTATACAACTTGATCGTGCCAAATTGCAAAGAATCCTGGCAAGCGCTTTAGTGCAAAGTTGTGTCTAAACAGTCTATGGGGAAAATTTGCACAGAATACCGGCAAAGGGAACATTCATTTGGCACAAAGTTATAGTGATGTCTGGGATTATGCCAATGCTCCCGATAAAGAGGTCATGGAGATCGTGAATGTAGGTAATACTTACATAATAAAGTACAACAACACTGAATTGGCCACAGATACCTCAAGGGTTACAAACATACCTGTGGCCAGCTTCACAACAGCCTACGCCCGTATAAAACTTTGGGGTCTATTGCATTCTCTTGGGCGGAGAGTATTGTATGCCGATACAGATAGCGTGATATTCACAGAGAGGGAGGGTGAATACATGCCCGCTATTGGGGAGTTCCTCGGCGAGCTCACTGATGAGATCAAGGATGAGTATGGGGACAACGCATACGCCGACTCTTTTGTCTCAACAGGACCTAAAACTTATGGGGTACGGGTGAGGGTGGGGGAGGATATGAAATATATCGTGAAGGCAAAGGGTATTACGCTCAACCATGCGAATCGGCGGGTTGTTAACTTTGAATCGTTGAAGGATCTAGTGTGCTTGGACGATGAGGGCGAACGACCTCCCCAACTAACTGTAGGCACCCACAATTTTCGGGCGCAGAAGCTGGGGGGCGTGAAGGAACTTAGGGGTACGAAGGTGTGCCGTAACACCTATAGGAAACGTTACCAGTTACCTGGTACCTATGATACCGTACCCTTTGGATACCATAACTTTTGATGCGCCTATTGTTAACTTACTTATGACACGTATTTGTAAATGTCTTGTATATAATCTTTGATGTATCTATTGTTAACTTATTTATTACACGTATTTGTAAATATATATATAACTTGAATATCTCGTTTATTAAATCGTATTTGTAAATATATATAACTTGAATATCTCGTTTATTAAATAAATCATGTTTCAATTAGCGTTTCACTTTCTCCTTTGTGTGTGTGCACAGGTGAAAGTTCTAAGCTCCGCCCACTGTTGTGTGTGTGCACAGGTGAAAGTTCTAAGCTCCGCCCACTGTAAGACCAGCAACGTGAGTCATGCTACTATCTGGGATTCCCTGCGTGGTCAGTCGACTGCAGTAAGCCCTTGAGATCAGACGTGTATTCGCCAGCGTAGAAGAAAAAAAGGAGATCAGACGTGTATTCAGAATGGCTACCTTTAATATTGCTTGTACAACGTTTATGAAATGGTATTCAGCAAAGTGTGAAGATGTGGTGGATACCGAAAAACTTCCTATTCCCCCTCCTATGCCTCTTTTAAAACCACATTGGATTGTGCGAAGTTGCAAGATGTACAAATACTCTACGGATGTTCTGGTGAGACCGTTGAAGGCTTTCGTTGCACAGACGATGTGCTGAAGTATGCTGTAGAGCTAAACTTTATAAAATCTCACATATACCGTGAAGTAAAAGAAACAACGCGTGCAGAAGAGAAGCAGCAGGTATGGATAATGAGTCTTGTGGATGGGTGGTTGACAAGCGGTATTATGTCATGTTACACCATGTCGATTACTCATACCCTACGACTGAAAATGTGAATCTCGTCATCATGGACAATCTTAAGTATTTTTATCACTATATTAATGTATATCATGATGAGGTTCGTAGTGAGGTTGTGGCTAGTGCCCTGCGTGAGTTTTTAACAGACTTTAGAGACGAGTATCGTTTGCTGGGCAGAAAGGAAAAATATGAGCATATGTTCCTCTCAAATAGTGCGCCGGAGTGTGAAGATGTTTAGTAAAACATTATAAAATGTGCCTAGTTCGTGAAAATTATCCTGAGGGAAACTGTCTGGTGCGTAGTCTGGTAGTGATAAAACCGAAATTAATTCTTGTAGCGGAAAAACACCTACCCAATATGTACAACAATTCGCCGCACGATTATGGTGCGACTCGCGGATCATACGAGTTCGAACAAGCCCATTCACGTATCATCGAGTCAGCCGCCCATCGAACCGTTCCTGCCTACCTGCGTGCCTCACACGGCTCATAGTTATCTCAGAGCTTGAACCGAGTGGACGTGCGCTCCTCGAATACGATGGAACTTCCTTTGAGCAGCATTCTCAACGCCTCGTACGATGTGTCCGTGACGAAATCGTTGCGCGTGTTCAGGCGTAAATCCGGTACCGTTAGCTATGTACTGGAAACGGAATGTAGACAAACAAACAAACGGGTTTATTTAAGTGTCGAGGAGATGAATAGAATCTTCGTGATAGTTGAGAAGTGGAGTGAAGATCGTTATAAAATACCTGCTAACGTAGGTACAAGAAGAGAGCAGATTAGTGACGCACCCTCATACGCCGTTGTATGTACGTTGTGTATAAATAACGATCGGCCATGCATTGATATACGGCTGATGTGGAAGAATGCTTCTGATAATAACGCTCTTGTTCCTACGCGAAACCGTTTCATCCTCGACAGAATGTTTGAAATCGTCGGATTCCGCAAGCTGAAACCTATATTAGACGCGCGTGTTACGGATATGCTTTATTTTGATACAGTACTTGAATACGCATACACCGCTCTGCTCGATGGGTTTACCGAGTGTAGGGCTGAACAAGGTGAGAATGGTCTAGAGCTGGACGCTTATTTAAAAAGTTTAGACTCTTTGAAATACCATGAACTTTGGTACAAGGCTGAGCTCACCTTCACCGTTCACCCTGAAGAACTATTTCTTTATATAACGAGCAGTTGTCGTAACGATTTAGAAGATTATTTCAATTGCCGCTATGTTGAGTGAAGACGAGTTCACGATTGAAAAGCTCGGGTCGGTAGAAATAAATCCTCGATTGGAAAAGCTTGTTTATAAACTTGTGTTTAATAATGTAGTTAACGATGAACTCTTTGTGCGTGCTTTTGATTGTATTCTAGACGTATTTAAAGATGACTTACCAACCGGTTGTAAAGTGGGAACAAAAATAGTACTGAACGATATGAAAGCCCTTCATATCGACCACAGGTTTCCCTATACTTTAAGCGGTGAAATATTATTAAACCGCATATACTGCGTAATGCAGAGCAATAATGATGTAATTGTAGACTCGATTAAGTGCGAGTTTAGTATTTTAAAAAAAAAAGTTAAATGTATTTATATATTTAACATATTTGTGTGATATTTCTCCTGTACTGTTATATTGAAGGATATATTATATGCATATTCCTTCATATTTCTATTATTATTGATCATTCAAATGTATATTTATTTCTATATATCTCCATAATTGTGTGTGTGTGTGTGTGTGTATATTCTCCTGTACTGTTATATTGACGGATATATGATTATATGCATATTCCTCGTTCATATTTCTATTATTATTGATCATTCAAATGTATATTTATTTTCTATATATTTATAATAAACAGAATGATGCAATGTTGTTTTACTTAATTATTTTGGTTAATTATATCATGTTACGCCTTCTAAACCTACTAGCGGAATTCTAAACCAACTTTTAAGAAAATAAATGGTACAATCTGGCAGCTGTATACCTGAACAATGGTATCTGGCAACTCTCCATAATAATGTATACAATTAAAACGGTATCTGGCAACTCTCCATAATAATGTATACAATAAAAAGTGGTATCTGGCAACTCAACCTGAACAAGCCATTTACGCCTTCTAAGCCAACTGGCTGATTAGGAGTTTATAAGACAACGCCTACTCGGCTGAAGTCTTAATATGCACTTGGCTCCTGCCAGGTGAACACCTCTCCTCCTTTCTCTCCTCCTTTCTCTTGGGGGATAAAGCCGCCTCCAAGTTTCATGACCCCTTGTTGCACCTGCAGCATCCCCCACCCCCTTTTCTGCAATACCCCACCCCCATTTGCAACAGGTTGCATAACCCCCTCCCCCCTTTGCAACACCCCCATTGCAACATCACGTAATATTTTGCAACATTCCTGCACTCTATACCGCATTTCTAGGTATATATACATATATAGTATTGCAAGACATTTCATGAACATGTAAAATTTTCTGGGATTCATTAGTAGATTTTTGATAATATTTCGATTGGTTGTATATAAAGATAGGCTTATTTTATTGTTTATGTAGGTTTGCGGGCTTTTTGCTTCGCTTCGCTTCGCGCTAAATAGGATTACGTTACATTTTAAGGGACAGTCGAAAAATAATCATAAACATAATAATTTGTCAGGTTATAGGCTGTCCGTATAGGATTGTGTTAGACTTCAAAATAAGCTAAATTGGTTTAACTGAAATAGAGAAATTGTGTTGTGAAATTTTCTATAAAATTTGTTTTGGATTTTTTTTATATACTCATTAATTATATACTTACATATTAACTTATACGTATATATTAGTTATATATATAATTATATATATTTATATACTCATAAAATTTGGTAGGTAGGCTGATTATCTATTTTTTTTTATCTCCGTTCCTTTCGTTCATTTTCACGACAATTCCGACTGATATTTTGTAAAATGGCTATTGTATTGTACTAAAAAAAGATTTCTTGTAGGCCTATCGTTAAATATTGTTCAGATATTGACCGTCACTATGGTATATGTCTATTGAGTATTAAATTTTTAGTTATTTAACAAAATTTTAATTGGTTTAACCTAAATAATCATAGGATTTTTCTTTAATAAACACAAATGTTATGCATTAAGTTCTAAATTGTTTTTTCCACGCGTAACATTGAATTTACTAATTATAGGTCTAAAAGTGCGGCGGGACACACATTTTATGAAATTTGATATTATTATAATTTTTTTTGAATTACAAGAATTTGTGTAGAAAATTCTTTTCATATATTGTTTTTGTTTTATAAATTCATTCAATTTTATTTTTATGGGTAGGCCGATTTTTTATTTTTCTTCCAGTTCAATGAAAATGGTTAAATTTTTATTTGGAATTTAGATTGTATTGCAAAAACGATGTTTTGATTTGATATTTTAATTTGGGTATTAGAAATGAAAAATTTCCTTTTTTTTTTTTTAGTTCGAGCGTTTGCATAGAAAAGATTACAAAATTGTCAGGATATAATGCAGTTTCATTCGGTTAGAGATATTTGTATAGAGGTTCGCTTACAAACAAAGCGACCGCTTTCAATTATGCAATGTTTTGTTTTTGTTTACAGTGGGTTGCGTGTATTTGTGTATTTTTGAGTGCATATTATCTATTCTTATTTAGTATAACGATGCAAATTTGTAGTTTCACTTGGAAACGCTAAATTACTGGGATTTTTGTGATTTGCAAACCATACTGGGGTTTCTGTTGGAGGAGAGAGTTGTCTCTCAGATGTAATTTGTGAATTGCGAGTTTTTCATATAAAATTTGGCTTTTCAAGTTGAAATTACTCTATTAAAATAATTTTCGGTAGTAATATTTAAATTTTTTTAACTTTTTAATAACTGTTTGGGAAAATTGTTATTGTTTAAACCTTCAATCGGGTACTAATGCATTTAAAACTTTGGCTCGAGTGTTCCCTCGGAAATGGAGCCTTCTAGATAGCCAGTAACGTTTTTGTGGCGTCTTAGTGTGCTCCCCCCCCCAAAGGCAAGAGGGTTCATGATTGTCAGAGAAGTGATGACATGAAGTTTCTGGGGTTCATATTTGTCTTTTGTATTTAAAGGTATCGATGTGATTTAAATTATACTAACAGTTACTATGTATGGGCGCTTTTATATTTATACTGTACAATTTTGTTTCGTACGTTTTATGACTTTTTTTATCTTCTCCGATGTAACTGCCATAAGTGACTTTATTGGTAGCTAGATGTGATTAAATTTTTGCGAAATTCTGAGATTTGTCATTTTTTTCCGTGAATTTAGCCAGAGCAAATTTGTTATTGTTTCGAAGTGAACTGTCGAGAAAATTTGGTAAATTAAATATGCAATGATAATCATTAGCAGTATAAATCGTTTCGAATAACCGTTTTTCAAAATTTCGAGAGGCTCGGTTTGGAAACAACCAAGTTGAATCCGAGTTCCATCCATTGAGTTTAGTCGACCGGATAGGTGATCGATCACCAATGATGAGAGAGAAGAGAAACCAACTGCGCAGGGACTTGGCGCAGGATGGTTTCAGAAGAGAAGAGACAGAAGAGAGAAACCGAATGCGCATGTACTTGGCGCAGGACAGTTTCGGAAGAGAAAAGAAACTGGTAGGTGCAGGGTCTTGGCACACGAAAGTTTCGATCGAAGATGGTCTACTGGTATTTTTCGGGCAGTAGCTGGTCACGCTGCTCGAATGCTTCGCTAAATATGTGTTTTAGCACGCGGTAGGCAAGCCACGAGAGCTTGAACGGGTGTCTAAGACTGTACTGTCCATACAGACATACAGTAGGTTGGTTGGGAAGCGGCCTACGGCGAAGTGATCGTTTGATTGTTGCCAGTGGAAGAGTCTTTCAGCTGGACGTAGGAAGAGCAGCGTTCACCGACAAAAGTGGGGATGAGACAAGGCGAGTTTCTTCATCGACTTCTAGAATTGCAAATTCCGTCCAATTCCGGCGCGTGGTCCCGCTTTCAGTATATCTCCCCCCCTGATCCTTTTAGAATTGGACATCACTCTTGTTTTTGTTTTTTTCGCCATTTGGAGAGAGAGCGGAACCATTATAGCGTGCTGCCCTGTTGCATGTTGATTGATGCAATCCCTTGCATTCTAGCGAAGTGAGCAGGAGAGCTGCGATTGAAAATTGAAGAAGTCCGTTGTCAGCGTGCGGATTGTGATCTAAACGTCCAGCAAAGTAATGTACTGATTATTATGTAATGAAATTATAAGTGAAAGGGTGCGATTATTGCCCATATTTGTTGCATTTTTCGTGAAATAGTATGTGCGCTCTTGGTCAGTATTTTATGTAAACTTTCTTATTTTTTCTAGGTTGCCCTGATAGTAACTGTATAACTATACAAATAATTGTTTCGAATGTAAAGCGATCTTTGATGAGGAATCGCTGGAATAGATTGTGAACTTGTGATTTGTGTAGCCACTGTAAGAAAATTTTCCGTTATTTTTTTTGGCATGTATAGATTAGTTACAGGTTCTAATTTAATTATTAGTGTGAAATGTTATTTTATGCAAATGTGAAAATTATAAAGTTTTCGATTTTTATAATATGATACAAAATATATGTGTGGAATTTGTCATTCTAATTATTTCTTGTCTATCTGAACTTTGAATTTGTTAAAGAAAAAAAAGAAAAAAAAAATTGCAAAATATATAACTTTGTTGAATAAATTATTCAATTTGTCAAACGATATTAATAATTTTTCCTAATGAAAAACTTATTTTCAAGGGGGTGATGCGAGTGTAGTAATGCCTAGTTAAGAATATTAATTTTTGTTTAGTTAAGATTATAATGTTTAATATAAATTTACTAATAATTGTGAAATTACGATAAAGTATGTTTGTTAGATTGTAATTGTTTAAAATGGGAAGAGTTGGCAATCCTGAACAGAGGCCCACAGAGCGGACTACCCCCAAAAAGAGTCAGTCATTCGGCAGCGCGATAAGCGTTAAGTTGGGGCCATGTAACCTTAAAATTAAATTAATTGTTTTGTGCCCCTCTCCGACGTAAAATCTTATAGTAAAATTTCCTACTCGCATCCCCTCAAATTAATTAAAGCATTTTCGGAATTAAATAAAGTGTTAACAAGCGTTGAAAAAGAGTGTTAATGACCCCCCCCCCCTTCCCCCTTTGTGTTGTAACGGTTTTCATAGTCTCGGCGTGGCTACCATGAATTTATAAAGTATTGTGGAAATGAGTAAAGAGAGTGTAAAGATAAATGCAATAGAGAGCAGGAAGTAGAGTAAATAATGAAGTATAATAAACAATAAAACGTATTCACGACAGTTGACCTAACCGGTCATTCAATTAACCTAACAGGTTAATATTGGTTATTTCACCTAAATATCTTCTGATCTTTTCGTATAAGGCACTCACTGTCACATTTCGGGCAAGTTAAGAATGAGAAAATAACGCCGTAATTGATGAAAATATCCAGTGTCAACATTCGTGTCAACTGAATGCCCAGTTAGGTCAACTGTACGCCCTTGATTATTGGTTAGGTTAAGTTGTGATATTTTCGTTAATTTAAACGAAAAAGACGAGAGCAAAAATACATAATAAACAGTTTGGTAGTCCCGATAATACGTAAGTACCTTTGTAAATTTTTATATTATAGTGTCTAATTTTGTTCAAATTCATCATATATTATATACGAATATATACTACATAAAGTTTAACTCCGGAGGTTTTTGTGACGCTTTAATTTTGTGTCAGAATGTCTCACTCTCACGCCATTCTTCAGGGGAAGAAGTGTAAAAGGATTATATACAGTACATATATAATATTTGTTTTATCTGAGAATTGAGGTCAATGTGTGACTGGCTGGTTGGGTGGTTGTATGATTGTGTTGAATGGTAAACATGTCGTAGTATGAAAGTAAAGTAGTGTATGAATTTTTTATTTATTTTTTTTTTTTTGTTCTAAGGTCGGGTGCTGTAGTCATCAAAATCTACAAGCGTTAATTTTGTTAATCAAAGGTACAATATGTTTAAACTTAACTATGGAATGATAACTATATTGTATTACGTTTAGTTATAAAGATTTGCTTGAAATATCTGATATATTTGCTAGTTTTCTTAAATATGGGAGACTAAATTTATATTTTAATTAATAGGTTTGTTAATTTCAATGAATCTTGAAACCGAAGTTAAACGGAGCATAAATGAAATTGTCTGAGGTATAACTTTTGTATTCTGTTAATCTTTCTCCCAAATCAATTTGAACTCGTCAATTTTGTGTTGTGTTCTCAAGTTACGATATTTGTACTGTCCGTAAATAAAGTTACTTAATTTTTTGTTTAACTAGAATAGATTGAAAATTGGGAAATGCAAATGTCTTGTAAAATTTTTTCACATAGGTCTTGCATTCTTTCTACGCCAAACGAATTCGCAAAATGTTTCGTCTATTTCAACTGTACAGTTTGGAACTCCAATTTTCAATGAGTTTTAGAAGTGTCTCGGCACAAACCTGGTACACGTAAGGTTGGGTTAGGTTTTATTCCATTTTTCCACCATGAAATATACTTTTCTTAATAAATATATACTGTGATACAACTCCTTTTTCCGTTGCACTTATTGCGCACGCGCGGGTTCGTTTCTTTCAAGATGACTCTGCCTATCCACTCGGATGGCCTTTCAATTTTATACCCGTAGTTTTCTTGGCTTACTTGAAGCCCACTTTGACTTTCGAACTTTCAATGTTAATTTACCCTCAGCTTACATAAGAGGCCTATTGCAAGGTAGCATAAAACAACACCCTCCGCCAGGTAGAGTGACACTTATTTTCGAAGTTTTAAGATTTCTGTCTCTCACCCTCCAATTCAGTTAGGCTTAGGGTAAAAACAATATATGTAAAATATAAATTAAATTGCTTAAAGTTTAAAGGTAGCTCAAAGACTTCAAAGGTCAACTTAAATACTATGTAAATTAACAATTATTAATGTAAAAGTAGAAGACCATTATTATGACAGGTATTATAATTTTTATTTATAATTTAAGCTAATTATTACTTATAATTATAATATTATTTGTCTTTTGTTTCAGATATACTAGAGATAAACTATAGATAGACAGACTATATAGAGAGTTCTCATAATGACTAACACTCGTGCTCATACAACCAAAGCATATTTGCTGGGTAGCGAGATTTCCGATTTCACAGGCTCAAAGCTGCCATCCATCAGGCAGTCTCTTGGACTGTTCCTCTATCAACACCACGATATGAAGGAAACAAGGCGTGAAGCATCATCGATTGTGATCGGCAAAGTTGTGGAATTCTGGGAAAAAGCAAGAATTCCAACAAGAGCATTCCAGCACTGCCAGCAAAAGCTTGAGAAGTTGTTTGATGACTGAAGACTGCTTAAAAAGAATAAAGAGCGCCAGACGAGAACACAGAAAGACAATGAGGCTAAATTCTGTAATGTTCTCGATGATCTGTTCGATATCGCACATGCAGACGCATTCACTCTGATTAAAATTCCTAGAGACCGCGAGTTCCTGCTCGCTCAGAGAGAGAAGGGAAGACGTGGCTGTATGACTGGCTTGGACGTCACTTTGCGTGAAAAGGAGAAGAGGAGTGTGAAAAGACGACTGGAGGAAGACGAAAGACGTCACCACCAACGATCCTCACAGGTATCTTTTTGCTTTTCTAGTGTTTTACTTAAATTTTACAAATATTTGTAAATGTAAAATTTACATACTCAATTTATAGTACTCTTTTCGTAGATTTAAAATTTTACACAATGCTTCAATATTATACAGTAGTAGCTAGGATTTCTGTCTGCCCTAATTTCTATCTAAAATCTGACATTTTTATTTGCAGGAGATGGCCACTTCCTTTGTCATCCTTACATCATCGAGATCGAGCAGTGAAGCAGAAGCCGAAGTTCTGGAACATGGCGACCCAGGACCGAACAGCGAAAAGCCTACAACAAAGCGCGGAAGAAAGTTGGTCATCACAGAAAGGATGACAGCTACACTCGATCGATGTAAAGTTTCTGATAGGAAGGCAATGATGATTGTCACCGAAACAGTAAAAAATCTCGGTCATAACATCAGTGATCTTGCTCTTAATCGGGAAACGATCAGGCAAAGTCAGCGAAACCAGCGAAAGAAGACTGCTGAGAAGCTGAAGGACGAGTTCAAAGCAGACGTTCCATTGGTGGTGCACTGGGACGGGAAGCTTCTCACCGACATCACTGGCAATCAGCACGTTGAACGCCTCCTAGTTATAATCACAGGAGTTGGGGTCTTGCAGCTGCTCACTGTGGCTAAAATTCGATCAGGAACCGGCGAAGGGCAAGCCAAGGCCGTTTGTGATTCGCTAAAGGAGCGGGGAGTGGACAAAAATGTAGTTGCGATAAGCTTCGACACCACCAGCTCAAATACAGGAAGGATTAATGGAGCTTGCATACGCATTGAACAGGGTCTGGGGCGAAACCTCCTTTTCCTAGCTTGTCGCCACCATATCTCTGAAATTGTCATCAGTGCTGTCTTTGTGCAGTGTATGGGAGAGTCTAACGCACCCAATGTTGGCATCTTCAAGCGTTTCAAGGATCAGTGGCCATCTATCAACCAAAGTCGCTATCAAGACTCTTCTTCTGATGAAAGAACTGCCGCACAGCTTTTAGATATTAAGGAAAGCACAACTGATTTCATCCGCCACCAGCTTTCCAAGCACCAGCTCAGAGACGACTACCAAGAGCTGCTTGAACTCTGCCTCATCTTCCTCAGTGGTAAACCGGATCGAGGTATGCGCTTCAGGGGCCCAGGTGCTATCCATAAAGCACGCTGGATGGCAAAATAATCTACACGATCAAGATCTGGCTTTTCCGCTCCCAGATCCGACTCACTCCAAGGGAAGAGCGAGGTCTAAGTGACATTTGTGTCTTCACAGCTCGCCTCTACATAAAGGCCTGGTTCACAGCACCAAGTGCTGCTGCTGCTCCTGCCAACGATCTACAGTTCATAAAAGATCTCGTCGCATATGAAACTGTCCACCCGGCAATTGCTAAAGTCGCAGCTGATAAATTCAGCTCCCATTTATGGTACCTGTCAGAAGAGCTTGTCGCCCTCTCGCTATTCGACGACAATATACCAGCCAACGAGAAGCACACTATGGTCCAGAGCATTCAAGAGAGCAATCCAAGTGATGAGGAACCACCTAAAAAAGCTCAAGTAGATCTTAAGACCGTCAAAGAGCGGCGGCTGGCAAGCTTCGTATCTAAGAGGTCGCTATCGCTGTTCGAACTGCTGAAACTTCGGACCACATTTCTAGAAGAAGATCCGGCCTTATGGAGTACACTGCAGAGCTATCAGCTGGCCCAGCGCATGGTGAACACCCTGAGCGTTGTTAACGACCACACCGAGCGAGGCGTGGCGCTTATACAGGAGTACTGTGGATTGCTGACGAAAGATGAAGAACAGCTGCAGTTTGTGCTTCAGGTCGTACATGAACACCGACGACGATACCCTGATGCCCTGAAGAAGACTTTGGCTGATTGACTCTGTGTCGGAATTGAACTGGTGACCTTTGACGTCATTGAGCTACCTCTAAAAGTAAAAATAATGTGTTCAAATTTTACCTACATCATTTTTGCCACCAACCTAACCATTTTTAGGGGTGAGAACGTGAAATTTACAAAAATGTAATTTACGACCTTTTTAACTGTCACCCTAAGTCCCTCCCTCGTATAAAATTTGTTTTGTTTCACTCAAAATATAATATAAATTGAAAAGAAATTTACAGATGTACGATTACAAATTTTGTTCCAGAAAACCAAATTTTCAATTTAAAGAAAATGTTTGCAATTATTAGTCTCAAAAAGTATTTATACAGAGGATTTTTTTTTATTTGTGTGTAACTAGAAATCGCACTAAATTCAAATTCCATAATCTAAGAAGTGTACAGAAGTAGTTTACTTGCAAAAATTTGGGAAATTTACTTTCAAAAGTTCTGCGTGAATTCCGCAGATTTTCCAGGAAAAAAGTCCGTCAATTAAATCAATTAAATTTTTCTAAGGCTTCAAATGGTTATGCACTAACTTCATGAAGCGGTTTCTTCGAGAAACAAGGGTAATTATTGAATGTTTCACCAACACTAAAATTAATATCCAAAATACATTTGGTAATGGTTCAGAATACGGGCGCCACTTAATTAAGCAAAATTTCGAAAAATACCATAGAGACAAAGTTGTTTCTCTCATTAAAATACGTTGATTGCATGTGTCGCATAGTCAAAAAAATGAAGTTAGAAAATTACGAAAAAATATATATGCTACTTCAGTGCTTTTTAGTGCTTTTTGGGTATGAATCTAGGAAATTTTGAGTTAGCAACTCTACTATCGTTCATTCACTTCAGTTTGAAAATGGCTTCGGTCTCTGATGGATGTACGGTGACGCTAGTATTTTTGGTAATTGTTACGCTAACCTAACCTAACGTGAATATGTTATTACATTATCATTTGTATAATTTAGGTCTCGGGGGTACGGGGGCGGAGCCCCCGCAAAGATCACGCATCACAAATTGATCGGTATAGGGTTTTATACTTAAACCTAGTTACTTTTTATGGTAACGGTTCAGAATATGGGCCACCTCAATTTTGGTTTTTCCTCCAAAACATGCTAAAACCATTGGTTTTATGTTGTTTAGTATAAATCTGACCATCGCTATTAAAGTAAATTATTGCTTGTGCTGTGTTCCCCCACCCAAAACCCCCGGTTCCCACGGTGGTCCCCCCCAGATTGTAGGAGGGGTTGGGGGGCGTGAAATCACTTCAATCAATAATTTGCTGTAATGGCGATGGTCACATTCATCCTAAACAACAGGAAACCAATGGTTTTGGTTCATTTTCGCTAGAAATGAAGGTCATATTTGAACAGAACACACCAAAATACATTAGAAAAATGTATTTTGGATATTAAACATTCAATAATTACCATGATATTTTCGTTAGTTTAAACGAAAATATCATGACAACCTAACCAATCGTTAATGGTATACAGTTGACCTAACCAGGCATTCATTTGACCTAACTTTGAAATACTGTACCTAACCAATCATCAAGGGTGTACAGTTGACCTAACCGGGCATTCAATTATAGGTCTGCCCGCCATGTTTAATTTACAATTATTCAAACATAACTAATTTAGTGCATTAAAAGCAATAACCATTCGTCAAATAACGATTTTTTTTTAACTAATTTACGGCCGGATTCTGAAGGATCGCCCTACAAATAATAGGCTGGCTAGACCTACAGCAACACTTAACACCTAGCCTGCCTTACAATAGTTAGCTAAAGAATGGTAGACCTGCGTAGTCAAACAACCTATTTTAGGATACTTACTAATTAATTACGCTGTTCAGTAAGAGCTTTATAACCGAATCAGTCATTAATTGGTTAGCAGCTTTATTAAATAAGCCCACCACGTTTCTATATTCAATGCGAGACAAATTATTCAACTCCCACATAAACAAATGCGCAAATTTTTTTATGCACTTAAAGAAAGACTGCACTTGTCACAATCCGCCATAACTATGAACTGCGGCTGAGAATGAGAATGACGTAGGCATGACGTTTATGCATGCCGTGCTCTTATTGGCCAATGTAGGTATAGCGTCATAAGGAACCTATAATTTTTCTACTATTTATAACTTTCTTAATAAGCATTTGCGCAAGATACGGATTGCAGATTCGAACAAAACACAGTAAAATACCTTAAGAAATTATGGTTACGCCTTGAAGGTCACTGTTGGTGAAACATTCAATAATAACCGAAACAAGTTCACCACAAGATATTTACTCTTCCCTGAGGAAACATAATATTCCGCAAACTTACAAGTTTAAAATTTAATGTGAACAATAATTATGATACATTCAAAAAAATTTCACAAAGTTCTTTTTCTGTCGACTAACATTAAAGCTCTTACAACCAAGTTCGCGTAAAACAAAGGAAATTCAGATTTTCGAAAGTACAGTGTCAAACAGTTCTAACTCAACTTAGAAATTTTCAATCGTGCCACAGAATTTAAAGGTTGTTTTAAAAGCCACTTTAACTTTTGAGGACAGAACTACAACTGCTTTATAACTCTAAGTTACAACTTAAGATTACAGGAACTCCTCCCTTTAGTTTTACGCTCCGCCTTTTTTAAAGAAATTTTTAAATTAAAATTTAAAACAAATTTAAAACTTAAAATTCAAATTTAAAACTTAAAATTCAAATTTAAAGTTCAAATTTAAAATTTAAAGTTCACATTTAAAATTTAAAGTTCAAATTTAAAACTTATAATTAAAATTTAAAATTTAAAGTTCAAATTTAAAACTTAAAATTAAAATTTAAAATTTAAAGTTCAAATTTAAAATTTAAAGTTCAAATTTAAAATTTAAAATTAAAATTTAAAATTAAAATTTAAAATTTTCTCTCGAGGTTTCCCTTAGGCGAGACCAAAGAATAAACAAACCCAAACCTTTACAAGCTTCAATAATGAAAAACAACCTTGTTAAGCTATATTTTCCCTTTGTAGATTAATTACTCGACCATAAATCTATCCGGGGATGTCAAACAGTAATTTCTTTTTTGAAAACGCACTCAACCCTTCGGCTCTACCTTGGATATCGGATCACTTTACTTTTGTATGTCTTCATTTTAAAAGATTTAAATTTTCACGCGAAATTAAATCGATTTCAAAATCACTTCACTCTTTCTTTCTATCATTTTTTATTTAAATTTTGAAATGAGATTTACGCAGACAAATTCACCGTCACAACAATACATTTTCAATCTAGAAATATTATTTTCTTTTGTTTTTTCACAGTGCTTCAAACCGAAAAGATCACTTTGTTAAAATATGTGGAGGCATAGCGGAAATTCCTTTCCCTCGCATCCTTTTTATAGCTTGAAGATGTAAACAAGGTAGTAAAATCCAAACACGTGGGCAGGAATAAACTTATAGAAAAGGCAAATCTTCATAATAATGCACAATTCCTTACGAATAACTGTTAATCACTGTAAACAAATAATTTTTTCATTTATTTTTCTAATTAAATCAAAACTACAAAGCCCTTTTTGTCTTTTTATTAAAAATTGTTTATTTGGTCGAAAGACTAAATTGGTCATCCTGTAAAGTGTAAACATTTCATTTTTCATCAATTACTTTATTATAGTGAGCTTACCGTCAACAGGCTATTCTTCAGTAATTTGGTGAATCAGTTATTTTCTTTTTAATTTCATATTTAAAAGTTTTAACTAACCGCAGAGTGTAGAGATTTAGAGATTTTCTCGAGTATCGAATGAATGGTATTCGGAGTCTTTTTTTAGGACGAAAATAATAGTTGTGTAAAGAAATTTCTTCTGAAATTATCGGTTAAATATAAATCCTGTAACTTAGTTAAGTTTCCCGAAAGAAAGAATGATTCCTATTTATCTAATTTATTAAAGAGTTTTGACTTGAGAACGGGCTTTACTTGGGTGGGACACAGTTTCAAGGAGTTGAATTCGACATTTGGATATTAAATCTGTCTTATGATCGTCGGAGATTTAGAGCCACTTTTCCTGGATTCGAGAAATTTGAAAAAAAACTTAATTTTAAGTTAATTTAAGAACAAAAGAGGAGATTGACTTTGAAGGAACCGTTGAGGGCCAATCAAAAGGTCGTGTCTTTTACAATATACAGTGAGGGGAAATAGGAACTCCTTCGTTCAGTTTTGTATGGATAAAAACTTGTGAACGAATGATGTCATGAATTTCATTGATCAGTAACCTAATTTGAGGGGACCCAACAAATTTTGTAATAGGCTAATGATTCAAGTAAAGGTAGAATTTTAGCAGTTTGGACTATAATTAGCGGAACCTAAATAATTTGGGAATATATTGAATTTGTAAGTCAGTTCATGACCTCAACTGTAGTTCCTGTCCTCTAAGCGATAGATGGCCCTGTTTCGTCCCTGAAAATTAAGTGGTAGTGCAGCATTAAGTGACACCGTTGGTTCCATAATCATACTTTAATGTATCTCCTTTGTTCGAATAATTTGGCATTCTCACCTCTTCATGTTTCAAAATTTTAAATTTTAAATTTTTTGTATTTATAATGCTTGAATTTCTGCGAATAAATAATTATAAAAAAAATTGTGTTGGAATATTTTTTGGTGATTTTGTTGTCCCAGAAAATTTGCGGAGCTCGAATACAGTTTTGAGAAGTTTGTGCTGAAATAAACATTGGCGAATTAATTTCCTGAAAAATATATGTTACTCGCGCGGAACTTTTGAAACCAAATTTGTGTACTTTTTGTAAGTAAACTTTTTATTTTAAAGAATTTTAGTGAAGTGCTGTTTCTTGAGCCGCATGAAAAATCTCTGTTAACCCCTTTGATGAGTGAATTTAATTACTTTGAGGAACATTGTTCGCCAGTCAAAATTTACTAATGACTTAAAAAATTGTATCATTGCAAAAACTAATTCGGAAATAACCGACAATATTTGTGTGTCAAAATTTAATTTTGTGAAATAAAATTTATAGGAGAGATTATATTGTTCTATACTACCTGGCTGTATCCTCTCTTGTTAGCTGAGGGCAAGAAAATATTAAGTTAGAAAATTAAAATTGTTTTTTCTCGGCTTTGAACAAGCCGAGAAAATTGTGGGTATAAATAAAGAGCCCATCTGTGTGCATCCCAGTACGTGAACCCATGTGCAATAGGTGGAGTCATACAGTGGTGAAAATTGAGGATCGAATAGTATGACCGCAAATAATGCAAAATATTGTCGTGATAGCGAATGCAATGTTGCAAATGTTGATCAATGTTGCAAGGGGGTGAGGGATATTGCATGAAGGGGCGGGTTCCAAAATGGGAAAACCGAGAATAGTATGGGCGCAAATAATATTGCAAATATTTGAAACCATCGTGGTAGAGATTGCAAGTGGCAATTCACTCATACACCTTGAAATGTGAACATTAAATCTACGGAGAGAAGATAAAGACACCAATAGTCGACCACTTAGGACGTCCAAAGCGTGGGTCCGTTATATCGGTGTTACGATTGGTACACAAATTTAACATAGCCCCGCCCAGTTACATTGACAACCAATCAGCAAACTTACGAACCGCCTATTAGTCTTTTGTGGATCATGCATATAAAAGGAAATATTTTCAGCTGGGATTCACAAGTTATTTTCACCAGTGAATAAACATTCCCTCCGTCATGAATCAAGAACTTTACAGTTTACCGGATTTATATCAAGATGGAGACACTGTTGCGCTACAATTAATCTTTTTAACGTAGCCGACCGGGACGGATTATTTTCAACGCAAACATTTGATGATATTTGCAATAACGCTCCTTACTGCTGTAAGGAGTAAGTAATTATGTGCCTGTAATTTTATTTTTTATCCAATTATTCGCGAACTTGTTAGTTATTCTAGTGTGCCTGGCATTAGGAGAAAGAGCACTCGGTTGTAGTAATTCATCTCATCACATTTAAAATGCTTCATTTAAATAGTAGGCATCGGGAATTGTAGATTAGTTTGCAATTAATATTATGCTAAAAATCCTGTTTTGATTCGTTCAATTTTTTATAGCAATCCTTTGCAAGATTTAAAAATTTGTATAAATTCCATAATAAATGAAATGTTATTCGGCATTTTCTCTTAAAGGAACTTCTCTGAGAGGTTCGAAGATATCTTCATATTGTAATACTCTGCATAAGTTTTAAACAATTGGGTTTTTATTAAAAAAGATTCAGTATGAACTAATTAATTATTCTTTCTCCTTTAAGGTCCGATGAGGATTTGAATCGTGTTATACAATTTTTTCGTTTTGAAGAAACGCATGTCGTGGACCTGAATACGGAGGTAGAAGTTTTACCGAGCAGTCAACTCAGCGAATGTCACATCATTAACGAAATAATGTAAGTTTTTTCTTATGTTTCGAACTTTTTTTTCGAGTAAGAAGACACAATGTATTTTCATATATTTATTAAGTGAAAGAAATCATGTTTTTACTACAATAACCATCTTAAGCTACAGAATACATAAACTAACATTATTGGATGCAATTATATATATATATATATATATACACGAACAAAACATCACACTATACAACGAGTGCGCACACATGGAAAACGGCTTTTTATCTGTCTGCATACCATTTCGTCGTTTCGTTCAGTGTGACACGGGTTGAATAATTTTTTAAAATTTATAAATTCCTTACCACGTGACAATTTAGGGTGTGTCGAATTTTTCAACTTTCAAATTCCAAATATGAGGGGTGCTAAAAAGTTGCAGCATGACTTAGGAATTCTAAAGATATTTTTGTTAATTTAATATAATTTAGTTTTGCTTGGTAAGAAGCTACATAAATATAGTGACCTTTTTTACTTTTTGTGGAATTATATAATAATTATTATATTAATAATTATATATGCTGTATATATAATGCACTGCTGTTTTTGCTTATTTCACAGGTTGAAACATATTCATCAGTGTGCTGAAGATTACTTGTCCGTCAGTGCTACCATCCTAACCAGTGGGAATTGACCTACAATGGCTTCTAAAAGGAGGACAAGACTGGGGACATTCACACATATGAGCAACCTAATTGGAACTGGTAGAGAGTTGTTGCCCTCTGAACTCCCAACTCTGCGAGACGTTCTGAAATATGGGCTACTGCTAAGAGAACAAAGTGGTGAGGATGTGAGAAACTACCCAGCAGCCAGTCTTGCAAAGGACATTTACCCTAAAGTGCTTGAAAAGTGGGAACGAGCAAACAGTTCTTTTGTAGCCCCCGTTGTAAATTAACGAGTCACAATCTTAAACAAGATCCAAGAGAGCTGAGAGCAGGCCAAAAACATATCTCTTGGGAGAGGAAAGCTACATGTCAAAGAGGCTTTCATTGCAAAACTTGACAAGCTTTTTGACATCCTCAGTTGCAAGTGTAAAATTGTTATCTGCTCTGAATTTGGCTGCCTTGCAGATGCTGGTTGCAAAAACGAAACTCACATTAACTGTACATGCCCTAGGGAGATGAAGATCCCTATGAAGGAACTTGCTTTCATTAAAGGTCAGAGAGACAAGTCTGGTTCTATTGGACCACATCAGATTGGCTTGCCAGATCAACCTGAGCACAACAGACAAGTCAAAAAGCAGAAGCGGCAAGAAGACGAAAGAAGAAGGCTTGCTGAATATAAGCAGACAAGTAAGCAGGATGTTTCAATGCCATCAAATGAAATAATTTTCTCTGATAATGAAAATGAAGAACAAATAGCTGATGCTCAAGATGGAAAGGATGGAAGTTATGAAGTGACATTAGAAATACCAAGCACGTCTTCAACTTCCAATAAAAAGCCAGAGTACAACACATTAGAAATATCTAATGTTGCTATGCATAGCATCAGATATAGTGTTGGCCTGCGTGCCACAGCTGCCATCACCACTGCTGCCTTTATGGATGCTGGCTTGATCACTGAAGAAGACGAGAGACTTGTAGTTGATCACAATAAAGTCAAGAGGGCCCAAGAAAAAGTTATGAGATCCCTGGATCAGGAATTTGATGATCTTTGTAAGAAGGGTGAAATTGACTGCATCTTCCTTGACGGCCGTCAAGATACAACTAAAGTTATGCTGAAAGCAGACAATTCAGATCGTCAGTTCCCCAGCATCATCAAAGAAGAGCAGTATTCTGTGTGCAGTGAGCCAGGTGGAAGATATCTCTACCACTTCACTCCTGAGAAAGGCTCAACGAGAAAAAACCTGCTGAAGTTATTGCTGATAATCTTGTAGATTTCATGAAGAAGAAGGGCATTGATAAAAGCCTGCAGGCCATTGGAGGTGATTCTACAAATGTTAACACTGGCTGGGAGGGTGGTTCCATGCATTGGGTAGAGGTCAAGCTTTGCCGTAAGCTGATCTGGTTGGTTTGTGCTCTCCACACTAACGAGTTACCTCTGCGACACTTGATCACAGCACTGGATGGGAAGACCTTGTCTAACAACAAGTGGACAGGTAACATTGGCAAGATGCTAGACACTGCAACCGAACTTGAAATTGATCCTTCATTCACCAAACTCTCAATTGGAGAGCCTCTTACTTCACTGAGTGACAATGTCGTAAAGGATCTCTCTACTGATCAAGCGTACGGGTATAGGATCACACAGGCCATAAGGACAGGAGAACTTCCCACAGATCTGGCCCTTCTTGAAATTGGTCCAGTGAGCCATTCAAGGTGGTTGACAACATCAAACAGGCTTTGTCGCATATGGGTTTCAAAACATGGCCTTAAAGGCAAAACCCTCAACAACTTAAGCCTGATAGTGGAATACATTGTTGGCGTGTACTACCCCTGTTGGTTCAACATCAAAGTAAAACACTCTTGGGTGGAAGGCCACGCCACATCTTGTTTCAGCTGCGGCTAGTTAGGCTGCAAAAGAAGGCTGTAGTGGATGCTGTTTTGCCAACCATCAAGCGCTCAGCATGGTATGCATTCAGCGAAATGATAATCCAGACACTCTTGTGCTCAGATGACAGTGAGGAGAGGAGAGCTGGTGTCCAAAAGATTGTTGACATGAGGGGTGGAGATGATGACACACTTGGAGAGCTTTCTGTACGTCCCAGGAAGACACCTTCCATCAACCCCAGTGCTTCTTCCGTGTTGGAGCTGACAGACTGGTCTGACGGGGTATTTGAACCTCCTTTGACATGTAAACTGACTACAGCGGAAGTAAAGAAGTTCTTTGACAAGCCTATGCAAGTTCCACAGTGGCCCTGTCATGCTCAGTCAATAGAGAGGTGTGTGAAACAAGTCACAGAGGCATCAGGCAGGGTGTATACACATGAGAAACGTGAGGGCTATATCAGAGGCCAAGAAGCAAGTCGGCGGCTGATGTCCAAGAACGAATCAAAGCAAGACTTGATGAAACTTGTTGTTTAAATATTTTTTTTTACTGATGTCATTACTTTCTAATGTTGTTTTATGATTACAAGGATATGTTTTATGATTACTAGGATATGTTTTATGCAGAGAAACTAAAATTTTTATAGCATTACCTGACATTTTGAGAAGCTAAAATTAATAAATGTTGTTTTCCGAGAGCAATTTATGTGCTTTTTAATCAAACGTAGATTTACCAAGCTACGTGTTGAACAATCACAAAAATAATAGCAGATTTGAATTCTTCACATCCAAAAACATTTTTAAAACCCCTCAGTGAAGGAATTGGCAAAAATTAATTTTCACCTCCCAAATTGACACACCCTAACGTGAAATATGCATGAGAAATGAGAGGCAGTACATCCCAAAAGTATTACTAAAATATCTTTGTAGTCTGTAGGAATCCCATACAACTTTGGGGATATGCAACTGCTCGAGAAATTTTACAACAACAAGGTCACTCCAGGACTGAGTCCTAAGTGAATCAAAATAGCACATCCGGTCCTTATTTTTAAAATAGATTGCAAACCAATGAATCCATTCACTACCAATAATATATGTGTTCACAATAAGACTAACGCAATCTCTCGTAGTTGGTAATTTCAATGTTTCATTCCTCGCAAACACACCGATAAATTTGGAACGTGTAATTCGTCCACTATTCATTACTCTCTGAAGTGTATTCGCGTCCATTTTAAAAGTCAGTGAAAACGCCCCTAAATCTGTCTACCGCTATTAGGGCTTGTGACTCGAGGTATACTAGTACACTAGGGTGTGTCAATTTTGGGGGTGAAATGACTAAATCGAAAATCATGTGATTTGGTAGCAATTTAATGAAATCATTTGGCATACAAATTAATATACTTGCTTCAAAAACAATAAAAAATAACTCCTACCTACATCAATTTTAATTAAAAAATTCCATTTTTCCATAAATTCGTAACAAAATAACAAATGTGCGCAAACATCCTATCAACTTTTAAAGTGGCAATAAGCTATCATTTCAGAGTCTTTATTTGAAAGTAACCAATGCAGTCATGTCCTTTTTGCTGCGGTTCCTTGACATCAGCATTCGGCTTGCTACTTGCGCTTTGATGTAGCCTTCTCGCCTCTCGTGACTAAACTTGACTAGCTGCTTTTCACACATCTCTCCACACTCTGAGTGTGAGAAGGCCACTTTGGCACTTGCATTGGGGCCTCTTTAAGTTGTGTTAAATCTTTGTTTGTTATACATGTTGTCAGTGGTGGCTCCAAAACTTCCGAACTCAAGTTAACTAATTCTGACAATTTCGTGGCATTGACGTTTATCGGAGGTACCTTCCTTGTCTGAACAGAGCAGTCTCCCAGCTGGTCATCATCTAGTGATGTTCCTCTAAGCTTTAGAATGATTTCCACAGCCTCAGTTCGCTCTTTGGTACATTGGCTGCAGAGTATTGCTTGCAAACCTGCCTCTGGCCTAGCATACCAAGCGGACCTTCTCACCACAGGTAACACGATGTCCACCACTACTTTCCTTTGGGTTCTCAGTAGCTGTAATTGAAACAAGATGTGGTTGGGCCCCTCCATCCACATTGGATTAAGTTTTACATTGAACCAGAGAGGAAGATAAAACCCAATAATAAATTCAACAATCAACATCAAATTCTGTAGCATTTTGCCCTTCAGTGCATGTTTGGAAACCTAAATCCTGCAGAAACGAATCGCTGTAGTTAACCAACGACTGTGACTTACGGGTCCAATCTCCAAGAGAGCCAGATTTTGAGGCAACTCTCCTGATCTGATTGCTTCAACAATACGATAAGCGTAAGATTGATCCGTGCTGAGGTTTTTGATAACTTCTTCAGGCAACACTGGAAGGGGAGGGCCTACTTCGACCTTTGGAAATTTTGTATTTATTTCTAATTCAGTTGCTTCATCTAGCATGTTGCCAAGGGGGCCTGACCACTTGTTGTTGCTCTTTGTAGGACCATCAAGTTCCTGAATGAGACGACGAAGAGGTAGTTCCCCTATGTGCAAATCACATACAATCCAAACAAGCCTCCTTCCAAGTTTTTTCTCTAAATGCGTCATAACACCGCCCTGCCATCCAGTGTTCACCGCAGTTGAGTCTCCACCAACGGCCTGCAGTGAACTGTCAAGTCTTCTTTCTTGAAGCCAAAATATTATTTGATCAGCAATTGCCTCTGCATGTTTCTTGCCTTCTACTTCTGCTTCAGGAACAAAGTGAAACAAATAGCGGCCACCAGGTTCGGAACACACAGAGTAGTGTTCTTCTTTCATGAGACCGGGAAACTTTCTGTCCATTCCCTCTACCTCTAGGAGAACCTTTGTGTCATCTCTTCTTCCATCAAACAAAAGGCAAAAGAGACCTTCCTCCTTCAAATCTTTTTCATGCTGATCAGATATTTCCTTCATTATTTTTTCTTGTGCTCTTCTTATCTTATTATGATCTATCACTAAGGATGTATCCTCTCGGCTGATGCGGCCGGCATCTATCCAAGCGGCAGCGGCAATCTCTGCAGTCTCTCGTAGCCCCGTATGGTGGGGAATACTGGCAAGGGCAATGTTTGAGATGTCTTTAGTGTTGAATTTCATTCTCTTCGGCGAAGGTTCAGATGGCATTTTGGAGCTATCATCTGATGTTGCTTCTTTCTGTTCATCTGAAGAGCTTTCAAAGAAGTGAGAAACCTCTTGATAGAGCTCTTCATCTCTTTGGGTGGCTTCTTCACTCTTCTTTTTCTTCCATTCTTCCCTCTCTCGGATTTTTTCTTTTTTCTTAGCAATAACAATCTGTTTTTTGGTTTCTGAATAATCTGCCGAACCAATCTGCATACTTCCTGGGCCTCCTGCCTTTGTTCTCTGCGCCTTTATGAATGCCAGCTCCAAAACAGGGATCTTCTTCTCACGAGGACAGCGACAATCAATGTGAGGGTGAAGTTCTCTTCTGTATGAGGGAGAACAATTGGCTTCAGAACACAACTCTATGGGACACTGGCAGTTAAAAATGTCAAGAAGAGTATCAAGTGTGTGCAGAAATTTATTTTTCTTTGCTAGTTTTGCTTTACCAAGTGATGTCTCAACTGCTTTGTGCCACAGCTTTGTTAATTTTAGCTGTTAATTTTAGCTGTCCCTTATGAGCCCTTTCTCTGTGTAGTTCCTTCTATCCTTTGTATTTTGTTCACGAAGGAGTAACCCTAGTCTCAGCATGTCTTGCACTGTTGGTAGTTCTGATACGGGAATCTCCTTGCCTGTACCGACTAACAGGCTCAAGTGGCATGACGACTGACCTCTTGTCTTCAATTTTGGCATCTTAGGAATATCTGAAAAGAAAGAAAAACATTTAAGTATTTTATATCAATTACGATGTTTCAAAGTTTAGTTATTCGATGTTCTAAAATTCAATAAAAAAATATTTCATGGGATTACAACATAATTAGACAGAAGAATATGATAATAATAAATAATTGTAATAATCAATAATACATACTTACAGTTAAACTGTAGTATTCGTCTAGTAGAATAACTATGAAGTAGGTACAAGAGCAATAACAGCAAACCACCGTCTATGACATCTAAGAGGCAACTGAGGACTGAGAGTGAGGGACAGTTCTATTCATGTTGTGACTTGTACATTGTACAACAACTATATGACCTTGAAAACACTCCATATGCGATCAGTGGGATAATTCTGTGACAGATGAATAGTTAATCAATTTATGTCCTATTATTTAGTAAAAGAGTCAATTTCTGAAACTTTAAGGTAAAATTGATGTAGGTAAGGGTTATTTTATTTCATTTTGGTTAGCCAATTTCAAGTTTTGACATGAAAAGACACTATATTTTCGCTACCAAATTGATTTGAAAAAGTTGACAAAATTGACACACCCTACTAGTACACTAATAGGTGCGTCTATCGGCTTGGCGAATTCCAATCTGACTGAGATGTTTCAACTTTGTTGTGGACTTAAGTGTGTATTTACACTAGCAGATAAGTCGAGTGTGATGTCAAACGGATAAAGGTTAAATTGATCGATGAATTCTTTCTGCGTTACCCCAATCCCGAGCTCATCACAATCACCTGCAATATGGGCCAGATTACTATATGCTCTCGCGCAAATCGGGAACACAGCGTCTGATGAGTAGTCCATATCCAATGTTCCCCCCAACGCAACGTCATTGACGCCATAGAGTTATATTTTTAAGGCCGAAATTCTCGAATTTAAAGGCATTCTTTTTATATTTTCCATTCACCGAATTGTGTTCCTACATTCCAATTAATATCCTTTTAGGTAGATTTCCCAGGGCGATGTTTTCTATCTGTTTCTATGCCAACCCTGCTGGCACCGTGTACAGTTTGATCTGTACTCTGTTAATTGGGTATTTTACTGTGGCATGTAGTAAATTTTTCTCAATTTCTATTTGTTTAGGCGAACTTAATTTCACTCGCCGTACGCGGAGGTATGTTTCCATAATGTGAATCACAGCGGGTTTTGATCCCGCTTCTTGTTCAGCATCCAGATTTAAACAGACCTCAGGTTTCGTGCGAGTGAACTTTATTTTCATATCCATCCCATTCACAGGCAACTTCTGAATGAAGGCGTCCAAAACACTCATATATCTTCTTTTTAGAATTTTTAAATCTGTCCTTTATACAATTTTCGTCTTTAACTTGATAAGAGCCCTCGGCACTTAAAAAGTTATCCTTCGCTTCTTTGGAAAAGTTCAGCACATTTTCCAGATAGGCTCGTAGGTGATAGTACCCCGTTCCTGCCGATATGTTGAACTGATTTAAATATACGTTACATTGATTGAATATGGACTGCAGAAAGTTGGTTTCAAGGTATACAGCATATTTGTCATCGCAGTCCGTTCCATCAGAATGGGCTATACGTAGTTTAGGGTACATGTGCACACAGCTTGGATCAAAAATGTAAGGGCCTGAGCTGGGTATCACGAATTCTATAGGGGCACTCGGGGAACTAAATGTGTTTAAAGGGTTAATTGTAATAAAGTCACTGTGTTCAATAGAAACTTGAGTTGGCGGCATGTCAAAGAGGGACAGCTCGGATTTACAACATTGTGAACTATACGGATGGATGAAGCGTGCCATGACGAGTTAGAAATAGTGCCTCCTCTCTCGACAAGTAGTAAACAATGATTCATGAGATCAATGTCCTTAGCTTATATCAGTAAAAAAAATGGTCAACCATAGGTTTCATTCGCTTAGAAAACTTCTTTTTTGATATCCTTTTGCGTTTAACTCCACGTGGTGGTAACCTCTTCTTCCGGACAGTCCTCTTCTTCTTCCCACCACCACGCATTTTTCTCTTTGCATCTTTAACGATTTCGTCCCGTGTACGTTTTAAGTGTTTTCTTAGAGCTTCTTAAGGTTTAGCCCCAGCCAGTATGTCTTCTGCCGTGTTAAGACCTGATTGTAACGCTTTCCTCCCGAGATATCTAGCACCCCTCTTCAGTAAGGGGACAGCCGTACGTAGTATGGTTTAAAAAAATGGATCAAGTCTACTACCACGCTATCTCACACCTCGATAGTGAAAGGCTTTCTGTCCATTATAACTCAGTGCGTCGAAAGTGCAGCGTCACTGTTAAGCTCCCATCACCGAATGGGAATTTTTTTCCCTCAATCGTTCTTAAATATATTGAGATATTGGTTATTAGATTAGTTGCGACATTCACATAATGGGGCCTGTCATATGTAATACTCAAACTCCTTCCTCTATGGTTGGGGATGTGCGCTATGCGCAGCAGGCGTGCCTGGGTATCCCCAACAAATTGGTGGTCTACTATATTGCTGTAAATATAGCACATGTCTTGGGTGTATAGCCAGCAACCAATTTCTCCAATTTCATCTGATACATTAGGCTGGACAAGTCATGTTGTACCTCGTGAAAGGTATCTCTTTGGAAGGCTGATCGATATCGCCATCGGTTATAATTTGGAACAATCCTTTGTCTTTAATAGTTCTGTTAGCCTTTGATTTTAGGATTAGAGTATGTGCAGGGTTTTCTTTGTTTACGATTTCGTATACTAAATCAGCCGTAAGATTTGAGCTTTTTAAAATTACGTTTAAGTCTCTCACAACATCTCAGCCACACTGTAACGGACCGGACGTAGTGTTACTACTGTACTGTAATACCGTGCATCTCAAGTCCAGGCGATACCTATATTTCATCCCCAGTTACCCCGGCTTTTTCACATTCATCAAGGTCTCTAAGAATCGTAAAAACGGGATCTTTATAATCAATATTTAAAAAAAGGGTATTCAGCTGAATTTCGCATATCCCCACCTCATACGAATCACGACCCAATTCAATGGGTCCATGGAGTTATGTTACAAAGTTGGCCAGGGTGTTGTTAGGATGTACAGAGAGGGACAAGGAGGATGGTAGTGTGACATTGAAATGGTTAGGCGCCATGTTGCATACTATTTAAGCTTCATTATTGTATCAGCTTTTATATAGATGTTGAAGCTTTGTGGGTAGCCTAGCCATTTCACCAGGTACATTTTTCTCTTACCTGAACCGTTGCTTCCTAAAATTTTTTCAATTTTAAACACATTTTTTCCTAAATTAAATGTCACTTTCTGCAGCTCCTCTCGGTAAAATCCTCCTGCGATTTCTTCCCTATTCAAATCTTCAATGTAATACAACATTATCTCGTCTTTAGGTCTCACAGTACTAACTTTAAAAATCTCACGTGTCCAGCCTTGCTCAAATCCCTTCGTGAGTTTATTTCCCGAACGAGACAGCCTTACATATTCATTAATTTTGAAACGCGCAGAGTGTGGTGGTGGTGTTCCATCTCTTCTCACATCCGGATCTGTGCGCGTACCTCTTTCTAAAATCTCGTTAGGTGTTGTTCCAATCGTGCGAGGGTGTTAGCGGTCGTATGATGAGGCCAATGATTCCGGAATGTCTATATATCTGTATGTGTTTTTATGTGTAAAATAGCGGTGCATGCGTCCCTTTATGGTACGTTGAACTCTTTCAGCTAACGAGGCCTTATGTATAGAATTGACAGTGTAGTACCTGATATTAAACTCTGTCAACATGTTTTGAAAAGCTCAGCCTATAAATTCTTTTCCCATATCCGTACAAAATAGCCAGGAACCCTCTTTTAGAGGGTTTTGGTGGCCGCGTTTTGGAGGCTTTAGCAACTGTTTCAGGCAATTTATTTTTCAGAGGAATTAGCCACAGATATCTAGAGAATACATCTATTATGAATAGGATGTAGTGATAACCATCGTTATATACTGAATATCTTTGCATGTCTGTTAAATCTGCTTGCCAAATCGAGTCAATCGATGCCGCTGTTGTCTTGGCTGTTTTAAACCTTTTTCTCACAGGCTTACGAAGTGTATAAGCATCCTGCTTCCGCAAAAACCTCTCAACATCTTTTTTCCCGACTCCATCATTGTAAACACTTCTGTACAGTCTATCTACGCCTCCGTAGGAGGCTGGACTAGAATTGACATAAGAGCGTCTTCTTAATATGTTAGTCATTTGCGTATTTTAGAGGCACGTGGGTAGGGTTGACCGTTCTTTAACCTCTTCTTTCTCCTCTTCAGAGGTGTTACCGCCAGGGGTGATAGTGTTTTCAATTGTGACACGTGCGATGCATGTTCCAAGTCTTTTAACCTGTTCAGATTTCCTATCATTGATTTGGGGATATTTATCTGTTGCAGTCTTGCTTTAATATGCTTCCATCCTGATGGTGAGGGCCTATCCCACTTTCTCACCAGATCATGGACGATGTCTACGATATTCGACCCCTGTACTTTTGCTCCTTCCACAGTGATCTCACCTGTATCGGTCCATTTTATGTTGGGATCCTCTTTCAATAGATTATAAAGACTTAAACCTTTATTCCTCAGTATTAAGGTGGGTTGATTTTCCGCATTTTTTAGATATCGACTTTGGACTAGTCGAGATAGTCAGGGCTTAATATGATAATAACTGACAAAAACTTTCAGATCCCTAGCTTTAACCGTTTTTTGAGGAAACGGTTTCAGAAATCGTCAAAAAATCGTATCGAAAAATACCGCATTTTCGCAATTTTCGGCCGAAAAAAATCATGCTATTTTCATAAACAAATCCTGAAAAAAGTTACAATTTTATTGAAAAAAAGTAAAAAAAAACATGTACAGAGTCAAATAGACATTTAGATCCCAAGATCATCATAATTTTCACTGTAAGAGCCCTTAGAAGCAAAGGAAGGCCTCATCTGGCGGCTTACGGCTTTGGCCAGAATGTGTTTGTGCCTTGATTCGAGTCCATAAACAGTATGGGAAGCTTCAGATGTCAGCTTCACGGCCCTTTCAACACTCTGAGAATGTGAAGGCAGATCAGGCAGCTCCAGCTTGGTGCCATTCAGCAATGCTTCTTGAAGCTCCTGGTCAGAAAAGTCTTCTGTGAGAGCAGGTTCACAGATGCCACTTTGAGAAAGGTTGATTAGTTCTGACCAGTGGGTAGCTTCAATGTTGATGGCTGTGATCTTCTTCAGCCTCTTCTTGGCTGGCTTCCCACTTCTGAAAGAATAATAATTTATTTATTTTTTATTCCAGTTTAAGATTTAATCCCTATTAGTCTCAGAATTGCTGATTTAATTTAACTTAAATTTAAAAAAAAACCCGTTCTATAAATCCCCATAATCGAATTTTTTTCAGAAAGAAGGTAAGATTATTTCTATTATGAGAGGGGAGGGGGGGAAATGGGATAAGAAAATGTGAAAAAAAATTGGATTATGGGGATTTATAGAACTCGGGCCTTTTTTTTATTAAATAAATCCCCATAATAAAAAAAAAAATTCACATTTTTTTAAATTAATAAATGCTTACCTGATGGACAGAATTTTCTTGAGAGCAGCTTCTCTCATTTCCAAGTCATCAGACTTCATCATGGAGTACAGCACATTCTCGGGCAGCAAGGCAAAAGCATTGTACTTCAGGTTCTTGAAAGCAACACCCTGGATTTCTTCAGACTGCTGCTTGATCCTCTGGATCATGTTGAAGATGTACAACTGCTGATTGTGGAACTTGCTGTCCCTTTTGATCTCAAACCATCTGACTGCAGACACTTCCACAATGAACTTGATGGCCTGGTAAAGCTTATCCTGTAGTTCTGGAGGGTAAGCACCTCTGGTCCACAGACACATCAATCTAATTGCCAAAGTCAACCATCTTGCATGGTTTAATGGTCCAATTTTCCAGGCAGCAAATCTTGGGTTGACTTTGCCCCTGGAAATTCCAAGCACATACTCCAAAAGAAGCCTCTGGTCGCTACTGAGATCATTCAGTGTCTCCTCAGCAAATTCCATGTCATCCAGGGGACCACTGAGTTTGGTGAATTCCACTTGTGGCAGATCTTGGTAGTCAATTTCACAGAGTTTTCCCAGCGGACCAGTGAAAGCAGTGGGACTTTTGGTACTGCCATCAAGATGCTTGAAAACAGCTCTGAAAGGAAGCTCATTCTGATGGAGTGAACAGCCAATGGTGTGCAATTTCCGCTCAATTTTATTTTCTAGAGCTGTTACAAGGCCTCCTTCCAAGCCAGTGTTTGTATTTGTGTTGTCAAGGAGTACAGCTTTCAGGGTATGAACACTGTTAAACTCCTCCAAGACACTAGCAAATTCTTCACCAAGAAGAACTCCAGTCGCACCTTTAATTGGGATGACTCTGTGAGTAAGATATGTTCCACTTTCAGTTCCCGGCTCCTTTGTGAAAGTCAAATGGTGCTCTTGTCCCTTTCCTTTCTTCAGCTTAGTCTCCCCATTTTCATCCTTAACTTCTCTGTACAGCAAAGTGTCCTTGTCAACTTTCCCATCAACCCCAATACAGACTAACTTTTCCAGACCCTCATTGTGCTTTTCATCACTTTTCACTTTCATTCTAGCTTTTTCCCTGTCCATTTTCGATTTATCAACTATTATCTGTTTCACATCAAGGCCAGGCTTAAGCAGGTCCATAGCTTGTAAGTCCAGGAGGAAGGCATTAGCAAGACTTTCCCCAAGATTGGAAGAAACATCACCCCTGATCAGTTCCATGGCATATCTGGGAGTTTTCAAAAAGCTGTAACCTCCACTTGGGTGCCTCCTTGGCTTGAACTCTTCAGCTTCACCACCAGATGACTGAAATGAAAATAAAAAATAAATTGCTAAAGCGAAAATGGGGGAAAATAGGAGAAAAAGTAGGGAAAAACATTGGTAAAAATCGACGAAAATAAGAATAAATTACTTAAAGAAAATGGGGGAAAAAAGTGGGAAAATAGGGGGAAAAAATGGGGAAAAATTCAGGTAAAAAGTCGGCGAAAATGGGCGAAAAAAAGAATAAATTACTAAAGCGAAAATGGGGGTAAAAGGGGGGAAATAGGGACAAAAAGTAGGGATAAATTTGGGTAAAAATGGGATAAGATATAAAAAAAAATATATATTACCTCTCCTGATCGTCCTGAGCTGGATTCAAAAGAAATATCTTGTGAAGGTGTGGAGGCAAAAGTGGCCAAATCCACTTTCTGCTGCTGTTGAATCTGGCTCTGTAATCTTTCTGCTTCAGCTGCAGCCCTCTGGTCTCTCTTCACAGCATCTTTATCCACAGATCCCAGCTGGAAAGAGCCCTTGGGTCCTATTTTGGCCCTCTGATCTCTCAAGTATTCCCTCTCCTCTACTGGAACCTGAAATATTAAAGTATATTAAATAGCGGATCTAAATAAGAGATAAAATCCTGAAAAAATTTGATTATTAATTTCTATTACCAGGGGGGGGGGAAGGAAGATTACAGGAGGAAAATGCGGATATTTTTCAATTACAAGCATTGAATTTCCTTCCATTTAAAAGGCACCTAATCGCACTAAGTTAGGCCAGTTAAAAGTTAAAAAAATAATAGCATTACCTTCTTACTGGGCGGACAAGTGCAGATTATGTGCTGTGTTTGACAATTTTCTTTCTTGCACTTCACAGCATTGTCATCACAGGGACGAACAGGTAGTTTACAGGTGCAAGCAGAAATGTCAAAAAGTTTATCCAGCTTTTCCTCCAGATTCTGCTCCTGGACTGTAGAAAGAGATTTCCTGTTTATCTCTTTTGCTTTCTTGAAGCACACTTGATCCACCAATTTCACTACATAATATTCCTCATGCAGGGGCAGCCGCGGGTTCACTGCCTGCCAGATCTCAATCACATCCTTTGCTATCATTTTAGCAATATCATATTCTTTCAAGTCCGGGTGGCTCTTTTGGAGGAAATAACTGTACTGAATAACTTGGCGGAGGGTAGGAGGCTCTGTTTTATCCAAAGGGGAAGGCTGGCCACTGAATTTTTTGGCACTATCACTTCGAGTTAACACTGCAGACTTCCGTTTTTTACCAATTTTTATGAAATATCTGAAAATAAACACAATTAAATGAACGCATCATAAAATAACTTAATTTAATACACATTTTATAGGTAAATATCATTAAAAAATACAAAATAATACACTAATAAACATCTATAATGCATTTACAATAAGTTTCAAGCATCGTTTTGCTAAAAAAGCCGAATTTTAATTGATTATTTTGATGAAATAAGGTCCGATATTTTGTTTGTTTACATTGCGCGAATGCCGTGCGCGCGATTTTACGCGTAAAATTCGGCATTTTTACAACTTAAAAATAATTAACAATCCTCAAAAAATACAATCATTTTCACAAATATGAGTTGGTGCAACGTTTTTTATACATTAATACCTTTCTATCTAGACTAGTCCAACATCACAGTTCCAAAATCAACCTACCTTACTCAGTGTATGTGGGAGGGTGCTTTTTAATACATGCTCGATATGTCATGTGGCCGACCCGTTAATCTTTGGTTGGTCAGCTCTATCGTCGGACACATGCCCATCGTTGTCCGTGCTGTACCTAATACCCATGGGGATCTCTGTCGGATTCTTCTAATTTTCGGACCCGTGAAGAAATTTCTGCAGAGTTTCTTGGTATAAGATTCTTTTCTCATCAGGTGTTTTTTCACTGTTTAATAGGGCTAACAATTCGCTTTTCATTCTTTTAAGCCTGCTTTTACGGGGTTCTAGAACCGTGTCTGGATTCTTTGAACTTTGCAGTGAAGCATACACCTCGTGTGGAATTACTACCACTTTCTTCATTTATTAATCTAGTCAATAAAGGCCCCAAAACTGAAAATAAGATTGGGAGGAATGACCCTCCTCTTTGTACAATAATTCGTTTTTTCTTCCCTACAGTTTGACTTTTATGAGCGAGTGCACGTATTATGTTCTTGTAATGGCGTAGGCGAGCCTTCTGAGGGGGTTTCATTGATACATTGCAATTTATAACGTAAAGACAGATTTCACAGATGCATTTTAAAATTCGGAGTCGATATTTATAGCAAACATCTGTTGCATTGCCCGGGGCAGTCTATGATAGATTTTATTAATTCATGGCATTTCTTTAGCTTTTTTGTCATTCTGGAATATACACCGTTTCAGGCTCAGTTGGAAATTTATTCGTTTTTAGAAGCGAAGCACCCTAAACGTGTTTCGCGGATGAAGGTCACACAGAAAATATTCATAACGCTGACTTGTAGCTTCTTTATAAACTTCCAAAAACTCATTACGCTGATTCGTGAACATTTGATTGACTAATACTCCAATCTGTGATACACCTCTACGTTGCGCGAATAAGACTAGATATTGTGTATTTAACGACACCTCGCGTATGTATCTATTTTTTAAAAATAGATTCTGATTGATGAAGAACACGCTTATGTTAAGATGGTGGGAGAATACTGTAAATGTCTCGGCAAACGTTTTATCCATTTCCAACATGAGATCGTCAATTACAATGACTGTATGCTCATTTCACTTTAACGAATTAACGTCGCATACACCTTTGTGGAACCAAATATCATCTTGGTACTCGTTGAACACTGTTTGATAAGTTGCATAGCACCATATAACTTTATGCACAAATTTTGAGAACATCTCTCCCTTTTCTTTAATGATTTTAAGCATAAACACCGTTTTACAACATCCTGTAGGGCCAGATATAATACATGTGGATGGGCTCGTGAACCTGAATTCTTTTACAGAATACATCTCTAACACGTCACACTCTTAAGTGGGTTATTTACAAAATATAATAAAATTTAAGTGGTGATCCCTATATTCTACAGTCTTGTTTTCCCTCTTCTTCCACAGAACCGTGAATGACGATAATGTACAGCACCCCATCATCGGTATTACAGATGACCCCGACGACAGTGTAGTTATTGTCACAGACTCCAACTCCGCTAACGAACCCACACCAGGGAAACCTGTAGCACGCGACAATTCAAAGCGGAGGCATGATGAAGAGCCCTCCACGCCAGGAAAAAGCGTGCCAGGATTGCGCCGGTTGTTAGACCCCCAGAAATAGAGCCCCAACCTTCTACGTCTTACGGCACAACCCCCACAATAGTACCTTCCTCAAATATACCCCCTTATTCCTGCTCAATTCCGGGTACATCCTCCACAGCAGCAGCAGCAGCTTCTCGTTCTGGAGAGGATGGAAAACATTCGAGTTGGTGCGCACCGCTAACCCCACCCCAGCCCTGACTAGAAATCGATATATACTGTAGTCAGGGTTGATCCTAGATCCATGTATAGCAATGGTGTTGAACACGGACTACGGCGCGTAGTTGAACGTATTTTGGAGTTTGCCCTTCAGAACCGCGACGAACGTGAAGTCAGGACGAGGCTGTCCTTCGGGTTCGGGTCAGATGACGGGCATGTACATGATTTTTGGGTAGTAATACCATTCAGACGCTTGGCAGCTGTAGATATAAAGTATATAGTAGGCCGTATAATGCAGGCCTCTCAACGTAGTATAGCCTTCAATATGGACAACTTCACGGTAAATATTGACCGTGTATTCCGTGTTGCTAGTCATAGTGCCACACTTTATATATACTCTTAACTTCAATTCTCGGGCTATTTATAAACGGCATATAAACGCCGATCGTGGTTGCGGCTTTATAGCACTAGTTTGGCCCGTATGTCTACTGTACTAAATACACGAGTCAAAAACATTTGGTTGTCTACGTAGTGGAGCGTGCCCGTAAACTAGCTGTAGACTGTAAACTTGAGTTTGAGTGTAATATGGGTCCTGAAGAGCTGAGAAGGGTAGAGCAGGAAATGGATGTTCGTGTAGTTGTATTTGCAATGGATGATCTCGGAGGACTGTGTATGTTTTTAAAAGCTGTGTGAGAGATCGTACAAGACCCCTACTTATTTTAGGACTGTAAGGAACAACGGATCTCCCCATCCGTAATATAAGGGACCTTTACACGAGTTATGATAAAAGTCGAAAATATGGACGGCATCATAATTTGTGTAAGGGATGTATCGAGTTTGCGGATGATATAGTGAAACATTGTAAGGATTGCCACATGGTATGTGCAATGTAAAAGTTCCAAATGTGAAAGCTGTGTGGTTGAAGCTGAGAAGAGGGACTATGATGTATGCAGACCCACATTTTTCAATAATAACTGTTTTGAGCTCTATAAGTCAATTGGCACGTGCAGGAAAATGAGATTCTGTGAATGTGGTATGTTTCATATGATGGATAACTGGGCGAATTTCAAGCATAAATGTGATGAAATTCACTGTTCTACACGCCATGAGAAATATAAGGCGGTTGGAGTAAAGCATGTATGTTATATGAAAGACGCTAAGCCTAAAAATGTTATAATGTTATAATGTTTCAGACCAACAAAGACCCTATGATCCACTCATGACTGGTTTACCTAACTGTGTTCCTTATTGTGTATTGTCCATGTCCTCCGTGGTCAGTGGCGGATTTAAGGTGCGCGGGGCCCTAGGCCGGTTGGAGTGCGGGGCCCCAAACTACGCAAAGCTAGCTTAATTAACTGAAATGAAGATTTACACCCCCATCCCCCAGTGGTGACCTTACGGGGCCCTCAAATCAATGGGCGAGCGAAGCGTTAAAATAAATTTACTTTTTAAACAATATTCAATTTATTGATAATTAATTAGCCAAATGACCATTTCATAGTTGAACATTACACATTTGTTTTTTTGAAGCTTAACAATAAAAAATAACTATAATAATACACCATTAACAAAAAATAACTATAATAATACACCATTAACTAAAGAGAATACCACTTGACTGACATGCAAATGATGCAATGAGTGGGTTTTGTTTATTGCAGGCAATTTGTACGGTACACTTAACTATTTCTCAGTCAAAAAAGATTTTTTTCTAGCCTTCTTACTTGCAAACTGTTTGATGACATCAGTAAAATCAAGCACCCTTAATTTCTCATGCTCAATGCTCAACAGGGTGAGTGAAGACAAACGGTCCTGCCCCATGGTGTTTCTTAGATAATTCTTGACTAGTTTCATCTTGGAGAATGATCGCTCCCCAGTGCAGTTTGTGACAAACATGCAGAGATAGAGTCGTAATACAATTTCAACATTAGCAAATGTTTCTACCATGTCATGTCTGTGAATTATCTCATACATTTCTAGTTCAGGACTTTTTGCAGCCTTTGCACCACCTGATGAAGGAGCACTTTCAGGTGAATCTCTTGGAATGGATTTCATAAGGTGTGCAAACTGCAAAAGCTCCGACTCCAATCCGGCCTCCAAGTCCTTAGGATATGAAGACACAAGCTTTTCAGCAGATGCTTTAAGCTCAGTGTTCGTTTTGTTTGAGATTTCTGATAAAAACCCAAATTTCTCTCGAAGGTCGCTGTAAGCAGCAATGCGTTGTTGTAGGGCAGCACAGAGCTTGTCAATGATGGGCAAGAATGCAGTCACTCTAAACTTGTCTCTCCCTGTCAGCATAACATCCTCCGCGGAGTCTAGTTCATCGTGGTGACGCTTGCGCTTCCTAATACGCTGCGTGTCGGCGTAGTATGCATCATTACTCGTCACATCACAGGGATCACACTTAGCCATAGCTTTTGCTTCAAAGTCATCGAACTGGGATCTCAGGGCTTTAGCAAATTGTAAAAGAGACTCTAGCAGTGTGACAGCTGTGTTGAGGGAGAGCCCAGATTTTTGCAGCTGGATACTGCTACTCTGAAACCTTTCCAATACTGTATCCCAAACTTCAAGAAGAATCACTGTTTCAAGTTTTTTCAAACCTTTGAGAAGACCACTTGCTTCAGCTCTTGTTTCAGCTGGCTGATTCTGATCTGAGAATAACTCTTCCAGAACAATGATGTTTTCTTTGTGTGCTCTACTGAGAGCAGCTACAGCATCTGCTCGTGCTGACCAACGAGTGTCTGAAAGTATTTTATCAACTTTCAACTTCTTATCTTTATTAGTCTCTAGTACCTCACGGTGTCTCCTCCAACGATAAGTAGATGCAACAAGAAAGGAGTACATATTTTGTACCAGAGCAAACAATGACACTGCAGCAGGACAGCTTTCTGCAGCACACTTAGCCACCAAGTTTAAGGAATGAGCCATACATGGTATGTACTCAGCTTCACTACACTCATTCTTGATTATCTGTTGGGTCCCCAGATATTTACCAGACATGTTGCTGGCATTGTCATAGGACTGTCCTCGGCAGTCGATAACTGGAATGTTCTCTCTTTAAGAAAATCAAGAACAGTTGTAGCAATATCTCTGCCAGTGTGGCTTAGCATGGGAATAAACTGCAAAAACCTTTCAACTGGACCTGTAGTAGGCAGTACATAGCGGATTGTAAAAGTAAGTTGATCCATGTGTGAAATATCAGGTGTGGAGTCAACAGAAATTGAGAAGTACTTTGCTGTTTTTACTTCATCTGTTATTGAGGACATAACCTTTTCTGCCATTATTCCAATGACTTCCTCAGAAATGACATGGGACAAGTAGGAAGTATGACCACTACCTTTGTTTGCGTGTTTCTTGATATGTGCTGCCAAGAAACTGTCGTATGTGCTCAGCAGCTCTAGAATCCCAAGATAGTTTCCATTGTGTACTGATCCAATTACTTCATCTTTACCTCGAATGGCTAGCCCGCGTTCGCAAAGTAGCTTTAAAACATCTACACACCTCCTCAATACTGCTTGCCAGTACTCGCATTCACTTTCATATTGTTGTACTAGATTAGAGTCAATACGGGCACCCGCAGTCTTTCGATATATCATTTCGACCATACTTTTCCTGTGCTGATCTGACCTACTGTGAGATTCTATGACATACCTAGCGTTCTTCCAACCATTGAAGCCAGTTGTGAATGAGCTTTCCACCTTTGACATAAGCTTGCAAGCAAAACAATACACTTTACCAGTTGTTTTAGAGTAACAGAGCCATTTAAGATTAATTTCTTGGCCAGATAATGAATGAGTTCGAGTGAATAATGTCTTTGTACAATGACGGGTTCTGTTTAGCTCTTTCACAGCTGACTCTTTGAAGTCACCATCACAGTGTCGACATTCTGCGCTTCCCTTTTTCAACCAATAGTCACACACATTTTCAGTAATTATTTTAGGCCATAATCCAATATCCGTTTCAAATCCTTGTTCAGTACCGGTATTCATAACTTTCACTTCCTCTTGTGTCTCCTCACTGTCACTGTGTTCAGGTTCAATTGCGCTAACTACACTAGGTTCAGTACTAGTTGTGGCTTCTCCAGTTGTTTCAGGCGTAATTGGTGTCTCTACTGATTCAGATTCAGTTTGACCGGATTCAGTTTGAGTTTGTGATTTTGCAGATTCAGATACTGTTGGATATGTCAACCATTGAGTTATTTTTGGTAGTTTTTTTACTCTTTGGTTTACGTCTGCCTTTTCTTGTCGTTTAACAGAGCCAGCTTTATACTTCCTCCCTTGATCACGATCACGACTTGTTGATTTCTCCATTGTGCCTCAGTGCAGCCTCACTGCCTTATCCTGAAACATAAAAACATAAAAAACAAACTATTTACACTTGACCCTCGGTTTAGTATTAATTAATACAGTTTAATTAATTAATTAAATACAGACACTAAACAGTTGTTCGGGTGAAAAAGTCGCTTTATGGGAAAAGTCGCCAGCCCCCACCAGTGGCGACTTTTTCCTTAAATATGTATAAAATGTATTTATTATGAAATCTAAGCTAAACTGACCTAACCTAGCCTAAGTACGTTTCATATAAAAAAATTAATTACATTAATTTAACATTTTTCAACTTATTTATGTTATTATAAAGCTGACTAAAACTCCCCCATCCCCATTTATTGACTGGCGACTTTTTCGAGATACGACTTTTACCATTACTTACCACTAAACACACTCACATGTGCACTCCACAGCGGCCTGAATAGAACTAAACTCCCGCCAGCAAAGAGAGTGATACCATAATTATCACTAATCATTAATCAATTGTATTATTTATAGTGGAATCCAACATTATAATTATATGTGACGGCGCGGGGCCCTCACAGGCGCGGGGCCGTAGGCCATGGCCTACTCGGCCCCCCCCTAAATCCGCCACTGTCCGTGGTGACGGAGAGGACCTACAATTTTAGGTGGGTTCCGAACAACAAAGCCATAATTTTACTACCTTAAACTATACACAATCTATCACCATATACGTCTAATCGATTTTTAAACATATTTATAGACGTGCTACTAATTACTTCTACCGGCAAACTATTCCACCTATTTACTATTATATGCGTAAAAAAGTTTTTGGCAACTGCTGTCTCGAACCTTCTACTAGTCAACTTACACCCACTATTTCTAGTCCTATTATATTGAGATACTTTGGAAAAGCTATCTCTATCTACGTTATCGAACCCATTCATAATTTTGAAAACCTGGATTAGATCACCCCTTAGCCTTCTAGTCTCGAGTATAGTCAATTTGAACTCCTTAAGCCTATCCTCGTACGACTTTGATCTAAGCGACGGAATCATCTTAATTGCTCGTCTTTGAACTCTTTCGAGTTTGTCTATATCTTTTCGCATATGCGGATTCCAAATTTGGTTCACGTACTCCAAATGGGGTCTAACTAATGATTTATAAAGAGGAACAATAATATCGCGCGATTTGTACTCAAAATTCCGAGTTATAAAACCTAGCACTTTGTTCGCTTTATTGACCGCTGCTATAATTTCTTTCGCTACTTTTAAGTCACCAGTGACTATAACTCTTAAATCTTTTTCCTGCTCTACGCTTGCTAACTCCTTCCCTGACATACTATACGCAAAATTACCGTTACGCGAACCTATATGTAAAATTTTGCACTTATCGACGTTAAATCTCATTCGCCATGTGACTGACCAATCAACGATTTTATTCAGATCTTCCTGGATTTTACCTCTTATCTTCGTCATTAATCGTCTTACCACCTAACTTCGTGTCATCCGCAAACTTTGAAACTGTACTGACTAGGCCGACATCTAAATCGTTAATATATATAAGAAAAAGCAAGGGATCCAATACAGAACCCTGAGGAACGCCGCTCGCTACATTAGCCAAAGACGACTCCGCTCCATCAACGACCACCCTCTGTTTCTTACCTCGCAACCATTCTTCTATCCACTTTATTACTACACCCCTGATTCCATGAGCCTTAGTTTTTTCAGTCTTTTCTGCGGTACGGTGTCAAACGCTTTTTGAAAATCTAAATACACTACATCAACCGCAGGACGACTATCGTAAACTTCAAAAGGTATTATGTCTATGATCGTAGGGATATTCGTTACATCTTCTATAGTAAAAACTGATGTAAAAAATTCGTTTAGCAAGGTAGCCATTTGCTTGTTTTCAGAAACTAGCTCCCCGTTAACATTTTTCAGCGGCCCCAAGACACTTTTTACTGATGTCTATTGTTGATGTATTGAAAGAATCGCTTGGGGTTTTCTTTACCGTCACGAGCTATGGAGATTTCAAATTCGCGCTTGGACTTTTTTATTACACTTTTCTCTTCACGCCTTAGAGATATGTAGTTGTTTCGTAACCACAAATTGTCTTTATCGCACTTATGTAGCCTATAAGCCCTATATCTACTCTTTATAATGTCTCCTACTCTAGATGTAAACCACAAGGGCTTGTTGTTTACTTTCGTATGCTTAATTTTGTACGGTACACATTCCTCATTTATAGTCCTAAATACTGTTTCAAACGATTCCCATATTAGTTTTGCGTTGGAGATCCCCATTACGTTTTCACAAGTGACGTGTAACAATTCATTTCGAAATTTACAAAAGTCTGCGTGCTGGAAGTTAGGAATTTTAATCGAGTTAGCTGGTTTCGAGTGACTTACTGAGAGGACAAACTCTACCATATTTTGATCGCTATTGCTTAACGGTTTTACTACTTGAAGATCCGTGATTAGCCTATCATCCGGAGTTATTACTAAATCTAAAATAAGGCCCAACCTCGAAGGTTCCCCAACCTTTTGAATAAGAAAGCTATCTTCGAGAAAATTAACTAAACGATTACCTTCCGCGTCTCCCTGCATTGTATCGTAATTCACGTCTGCGCAATTAAAGTCAGCCACAACTAAGGCCTCCTCACTACCTATTATTCTCTTTAGTTCAGGATATAACGATTCGTCCGGGTCAGCTGTTTGATTAGGGGGCCTATATATAACCGCAACAACAAGTTTGAAATCGTTCAATTTAAGTTCTGCTATAGTCGAATCTATCGGTTCTGGAATTGTGTGCTTTAATTCTATAACGTTCGCAATATAATTATCTTTGATATACAACATAACACCGCCTCCTCGCCTACCTATTCTGTTTTTAAAAAAAAGTTTATAACCTCTAATTTGATACTCTCCTAAAAAGTCACGTGTTTCAGTGCTAAGCTACGATTAATTTATCGCAATTAAATCATAGTCTTTACAAACAATTAAAGAAAAAAAATCGTTTATTTTACTTCGTAGGCTACGAGCATTTAAGGATAGAACGTCCAAATTGTTTGTAATTGCGACACCTTCGCGAGCGCAGGGGAAATTTGAGGAAATTACGCTGGGACCGTTCGAGTTACGGCAGCCTGAAAAGAAGAGCCAGTATTATGAAGTAGTCTTCCTAAACGAGCAGCTCCACGTCATTAAGATGAAGTCCATCTCCGAGGAACAAGTCCCTCCTGCCGTAGAAACTGTTCCAAAAATTCGCCAAATGCACTCCTTCCTGTTGGCAAAGAGACTTTAGGTTATTATTGATGTAGGTCGCCTTGCTGTAGAAATCGCTACGTTGGACAATTCGAGGAAGTATACCTGTTAAAACAATCTTATTAGTTTTTTCCTTTAGTCGCTCTAGTAAGTCCCTGTACCTAGCCAGCAGTTCTTCCGATCTAGAATTTAAAACGTTATTAGTACCGATATGAATAACATACGTTGTGTCCTCAAAGGTTCCGTCTGTAAAATGGTCAACACTATTAGAAATAGGTGCGCTACCCAGAGCAGTCCAAATTTGAGCTCTTTGAGAATAATCAGTACAGTTTGTTTGAAGGCGGGTCGGAGAGCGATATAACAGTCAGTGTACAAAAATTAGAGTGAGACATGGGGGCATATCATTAGAAAGTTTAGAGTTGCACCTCGGCCAAGAGAGTAGTAGTATAGCTGCAAAATGTGAGAGTCGGGGTAGGGGTGGCACTGAGGGAAGAAGAGGGAGTGAGGAATGGAACTCCTCAAACATAAATTTTTTAATCCCTTTTAATTCCAAGGGAGCCATTAGTGTTTTTAATCCGTTAGTGTTTTTTTTTAATAACCATAAGAAAGATAGGGAAATGTATTGTTGTCTCTGCACTTAATTAACTTCGCAGCTACACTCTTTCTTCTGCGGAATATTGTTCGGTTTTGCTTCTCGAACAAAGTCCTCTTTCCTTTTGGCTGTGCTTTCGGAACATTTTTCTAAGCTTTCCAGCGTCTTTTTTTCCAAGGTATATAAGGGTGGGGGAAAAGTCTTTAAGGATTTTATACATACAACTATTTAGTTAACAACATTATACAGAAAAGTGTTCAAATGATGAAACAAATCAAACAAAAAGTCTATAAGAATTTTATTCATACAAATATTTTGTTAAATTGTAATTTAATCTTCAAAGAGTTCTCTATCCGCTATGATACATTTCTGGATTCTCTCTGTGAAACTCTTCTTTAGTTTTCTGAACATGTCAAGTGAGATTCTTTTCAGTTGTTCATCTATTCTGCGACCAAGGGCATTTACATTTGGATAGATGAAACCAGGAGTATAGAGTTTGCCATACACATAAGCCCAAAGCCAGAAATCACATGGGGTTAAATCAGGTGATCTGGCTGCCCACTCAATGGAACCTCGCCGCCCAACCCATCTTTCTTCAAGGTGGTTCGTATCCAGAATCTCACGGGCAGCTGCAGAGTAATGTGGCGACGCTCCATCATGTTGATAAAGCAAATTCCTGCCAGTGCCATCAGTAAACTGCGGCAAAATTTTGTCTCTCAATACCTGGCAAAAGGGTTTTCCATCAATCGTATCTCTCGATATGTCAAAGGAAACGAGTCTTGAATAACCAATTCACCCCCAAACTGTTAGGGTAAGGCATAGCCGTTTCAATGGGTTTACCCAATCGTATTTTGGGAATTTTTTTCGGCCAGTAGTGAACGTTGTGTTTGTTTCCTTTAAACGTTAAACCGATGACACAGTCATCTGAAAATTTGATCTTTCCAAGGAAATCTGAATCACTGTTGAACTTTTGCCTCATTGTTTCAGCAAACTGCAGCCGTCTATCAGAATCATCGTCGTATATGAGCTGAGAATAAATGGGTTTGTAATCGTAATACCCCTGTGATTTCAATATTTTTGCTACTCAAAATTTGGAAATACTTAATTCCTGTGCGACTTTTCTCGTTGAAGTTATTGGATTGACTTGAAAACTGTCAAGGACATTTTCTTTGTTGTTGTCTCCTCTCGCCGTTACTGGCCTTCTTGCTCCCTCTTTCCCAAAGTTTGAGCTTCCAGTATCGAAGTGTGGTTAGTGTCATTCCTGGCCTTGTATAGTTACTTTGAAAAGTATCGCATACACTGCAGTGATATCATTGGCATTTATTTATTATGAACAAAATATTTGTATGTATAAAATCCTTAAAAACATCGCCCTGGAAAAATCTACCTAAAAGGATATTAATTGGAATGCAGGAACACAATTCGGTGAATGGAAAATATAAAAAGAATGCCTTTAAATTCGAGAATTTCGGCCTTATAAATATAACTCTATGGCGTCAATGACGTTGCGTTGGGGGGAACATTGGATATGGACTACTCATCAGACGCTGTGTTCCCGATTTGCGCGAGAGCATATAGTAATCTGGCCCATATTGCAGGTGATTGTGATGAGCTCGGGATTGGGGTAACGCAGAAAGAATTCATCGATCAATTTAACCTTTATCCGTTTGACATCACACTCGACTTATCTGCTAGTGTAAATACACACTTAAGTCCACAACAAAGTTGAAACATCTCAGTCAGACTGGAATTCGCCAAGCCGATAGACGCACCTATTAGTGTACTAGTAGGGTGTGTCAATTTTGTTAACTTTTTTCAAATCAATTTTGGTAGTGAAAATATAGTGTCTTTTCATGTTAAAACTTGAAATTGGCCAACCAAAATGAAATAAAATAACCCTTACCTACATCAATTTTACCTTAAAGTTTCAGAAGTTGACTCTTTTACTAAATAATAGGACATAAATTGATTAACTATTCATCTGTCACAGAATTATCCGACTGATCGCATATGGAGTGTTTTCAAGGTCATATAGTTGTTGTACAATGTACAAGTCACAACATGAATAGAACTGTCCCTCACTCTCAGTCCTCAGTTGCCTCTTAGATGTCATAGACGGTGGTTTGCTGTTATTGCTCTTGTACCTATTTCATAGTTATTCTACTAGACGAATACTACAGTTTAACTGTAAGTATGGATGATTGATTATTACAATTATTTATTATTATCATATTCTTCTGTCTAATTATGTTGTAATCCCATGAAATATTTTTTTATTGAATTTTAGAACATCGAATGACTAAACCTTGAAACATCGTAATTGATATAAAATACTTGAATGTTTTCTTTCTTTTCAGATATTCCTAAGATGCCAAAATTGAAGACAAGAGGTCAATCGTCATGCCACTTGAGCCTGTTAGTCGGTACAGGCAAGGAGCTTCCCGTATCAGAACTACCAACAGTGCGAGACATGCTGAGACTAGGGTTACTCCTTCGTGAACAAAATACAAAGGATAGAAGGAACTACACAGAGAAAGGGCTCATAAGGGACATGATTCCCCCTCTTCTGCATCAGTGGAAAAAAACTAATGTGTTATTCAAACCACCTGTACTCAATCAGTATAGAACTATTGAGCTAAAATTAACAAAGCTGTGGCACAAAGCAGTTGAGACATCACTTGGTAAAGGAAAACTAGCAAAGAAAAATAAATTTCTGCACACACTTGATACTCTTCTTGACATTTTTAACTGCCAGTGTCCCATAGAGTTGTGTTCTGAAGCCAGTTGTTCTCCCTCATGCAGAAGAGAACTTCACCCTCACATTGATTGTCGCTGTCCTCGTGAGAAGAAGATCCCTGTTTTGGAGCTGGCTTTCATAAAGGCGCAGAGAACAAAGGCAGGAGGCCAAGGAAGTATGCAGATTGGTTCGGCAGATTATTCAGAAACCAAAAATCAGATTGTTATTGCTAAGAAAAAAGAGAAAATCCGAGAGAGGGAAGAATGGAAGAAAAAGAAGAGTGAAGAAGCCACCCAAAGAGATGAAGAGCTCTATCAAGAGGTTTCTCACTTCTTTGAAAGCTCTTAAGATGAACAGAAAGAAGCAACATCAGATGATAGCTCCAAAATGCCATCTGAACCTTCGCCGAAGAGAATGAAATACAACACTAAAGACATCTCAAACATTGCCCTTGCCAGTATTCGCCACCATACGGGGCTACGAGAGACTGCAGAGATTGCCACTGCCGCTTGGATAGATGCCGGCCTCATCAGCCGAGAGGATACATCCTTAGTGATAGATCATAATAAGATAAGAAGAGCACAAGAAAAAATAATGAAAGAAATATCTGATCAGCATGAAAAAGATTTGAAGGAGGAAGGTCTCTCTTGCCTTTTGTTTGATGGAAGAAGAGATGACACAAAGGTTCTCCTAGAGGTAGAGGGAATGGACAGAAAGTTTCCCGGTAGAAGGCAAGAAACATGCAGAGGCAATTGCTGATCAAATAATATTTTGGCTTCAAGAAAGAAGACTTGACAGTTCACTGCAGGCCGTTGGTGGAGACTCAACTGCGGTGAACACTGGATGGCAGGGCGGTGTTATGACGCATTTAGAGAAAAAACTTTAAAGAAGGCTTGTTTGGATTGTATGTGATTTGCACACAGGGGAACTACCTCTTCGTCGTCTCATCCAGGAACTTGATGGTCCTACAAAGAGCAACAACAAGTGGTCAGGCCCCCTTGGCAACATGCTAGATGAAGCAACGGAATTAGAAATAAATACAAAATTTCCAAAGGTCGAAGTAGGCCCTCCCCTTCCAGTGTTGTCTGAAGAAGTTATCAAAGACCTCAGCACGGATCAATCTTACGTTTATCGTATTGTTGAAGCAATCAGATCAGGAGAGTTGCCTCAAAATCTGGCTCTCTTGGAGATTGGACCCGTAAGTCACAGTCGTTGGTTAAATACAGCGATTCGTTTCTGCAGGATTTGGGTTTCCAAACATGCACTGAAGGGCAAAATGCTACAGAATTTGATGTTGATTGTTGAATTTATTATTGGGTTTTATCTTCCTCACTGGTTCAATGTAAAACTTAATCCAATGTGGATGGAGGGGCCCAACCACATCTTGTTTCAATTACAGCTACTGAGAACCCAAAGGAAAGTAGTTTTGCAAGCAATGTACCAAAGAGCGAACTGAGGCTGTGGAAATCATTCTAAAGCTTAGAGGAACATCACTAGATGATGACCAGCTGGGAGACTGCTCTGTTCAGACAAGGAAGGTACCTCCGATAAACGTCAATGCCACGAAATTGTCAGAATTAGTTAACTTGAGTTCGGAAGTTTTGGAGCCACCACTGACAACATGTATAACAAACAAAGATTTAACACAACTTAAAGAGGCCCCAATGCAAGTGCCAAAGTGGCCTTCTCACACTCAGAGTGTGGAGAGATGTGTGAAAATGGTCACAGAAGCAGCTAGACAAGTTTACAGTCACGAGAGGCGAGAAGGCTACATCAAAGCGCAAGTAGCAAGCCGAATGCTGATGTCAAGGAACCGCAGCAAAAAGGATATGACTGCATTGGTTACTTTCAAATAAAGACTGAATGATATCTTATTGCCACTTTAAATGTTGATAGGATGTTTGCGCACATTTGTTATTTTGTTACGAATTTACGGAAAAATGGAATTTTTTAATTAAAATTGATGTAGGTAGGAGTTATTTTTTATTGTTTTTGAAGCAAGGATATTATTTTGTATGCCAAATGATTACATTAAATTGCTACCAAATCACATGATTTTCAATTTAGTCATTTCACCCCCAAAATTGACACACCCTAATATATATATATATAATATTAATATATATATATATATATATTATATATATATATATATATATATATATATATGAATTTATGTTAATGCAAGGAATAACAGAAAACAAGAAAAACCAACAGCCTAGATTTGGTATTCACAAACAACAGCAACCTAATTGATAATGTAGAAATATCCCCACCTATAATATCGGACCACAACATTATTGAAATAACCAATATAAAAGCAACAGGAAAGGAAAGAACACGAATAACAGAAAGAAGCAAATTCGAAATTTTTAATTTTCACTCCAAAGCTATAAACTGAGAAGATGTTGCATCCAACATGGAAGTAATAGATAGGAAAACCATTTTCGAGGCCAAGACAACGGAAGAGATGCTAATAACTTTAGAGAAGACGATGGAAATTGTGGAAAGACATGTCCCAAAAATAGAACAAAGAGGAAAGAGAAGCAGGTTCAAAAGACAAAAGAGGTCATTGTTCCGAAAGAGTAAAAGAGTTACTGCAAAATTAAGTAACTGTAAAGATAACATCAGAAAAATATTAAATGATAAACTGCAGAGTATCGATGACGTCATACAGGAACTAATTGAGCGGCATACAGAAAAAGAAAAAGACGACGCTATAGAAGCGATAAAGGTTAACTCAAAGTACTTCTATAACACTAGGCAACAAAGATTTTGTTACAGAAGACCAAATAGGTGCTCCTAGCTAATTTCGGTATGCTGATTTCAAATCTATAATTAGATTTTTTCTATCACGTCTAGATTTTGTGTAAAATGCAAATCACTTTTAGTAAAATTTTCTACCACGTCCAGATTTTGGTTTTAATCGGCTTAATGCCAGTAATATGAAACTTGCTTTTCAAGGTTAAAGCAATTTTTTTTGCCAACTATATACAAATTCGAACAATTTTGATAAATAAAATTTATCCCGAGTTGGCAACACTGAGTCAAGAGCATAGTAACGGGCAACGGCACAACGGTCAGTCGCTACGTGACAGTCAAGCAGAACGGTTGTTGAAGCTCTCTGCTGATGAGCAAGTGACAGGTGTGGTGACTTGTGTGTTTTTATAGCATTTGTTTTGTACTACGGTGTGTATTTCTTTTTATTTTGCACATCGTAATAATTACTTTCTACGTTTTTTCAGATATTGTATGGTAATTCAAAATGGCATCAAATAGACGTGCTTGTGTAAATCACCAAGACAACTTCTGCTTTGTCTGTGGACAATATACACCTAAGCTACAACATAGAAACATAACAACAAAGATTAAACTTGCCTACAAGTGTTATTTTGACTGTAAGTTAGGAGACCAACAGAGGGACTGGGCACCACATATTTGCTGTGCACAGTGCAATGCAATGTTAATAGCTTGGATGAATGGTAAAAGAAAAGCCATGCCGTTCTCAGTCCCCATGGTTTGGCGTGAGCCGAAAAATCACTTCAATGATTGTTATTTTTGTTTGACAAAGATTGCTGGTTTCACAAAGAAAAACAAATCAAAGATCACGTACCCAAACTGCGAATCAGCAATGAAACCAGTACCACATGATGAAACAAATCCACCACCAGTTCCACCAGCAACGATAACAGACAGCAGTTCATCTGAAGATTCTGCTAGTGATATAGAAACTTGGAAAGATGGCATATATGTTCCAGATGCAAATATTTCCCCACATTTGTTAAGTCAAGCGGAGTTAAATGACTTAGTGCGCGATTTGGAATTACCAAAAGAAAAGGCAGAGTTGCTTGGTTCAAGACTTCAAGAATTTAATCTTCTCCAACCAAACACCAAAGTTTCCCATTTCCGCCATCGCCATTTGCAGTTTTCATCATTTTACTTACAGGAAGAAAAACGTTTGTTTCTGCCACGATATCAGTGGTCTGATGCAAGGGATTGGCTGTCGCTATGATCCAAAAGAATGGAGACTGTTCATTGACTCTAGTAAAGCTAGCCTTAAAGCTGTATTACTGCACAACGGCAATGAAAAACCTTCAATACCTGTAGCACATGCCACTGGCCTTAATGAGACTTATGAATCGATGAAACTGCTGCTAAGACTCATCAAATATAAGGACCACACATGGAATATTTGTGGCGACCTTAAAGTTGTATCATTACTTCTTGGGTTACAGTTGGGCTACACAAAGCATATGTGCTTTTTGTGTCTATGGAACAGCAGAGATGACAAGAACCACTACAAAAAACATGATTGGGCATCTAGAACTGAACATGGTGTTGGTAAATACAATGTGAAACACCCAGCACTTATTGACTCTCAGAAAGTACATCTTCCACCACTTCACATTAAACTTGGCCTTATGAAAAATTTCGTGAAGGGTATGGATCATCAAGGTAGTGGTTTCCAATATTTAAAGGATAAATTCAAAGGAATATTGACAGATGCTAAGCTAGAAGCTGGAGTTTTCACTGGACCACAGATCCGCAGTGTCATCCACGACTCATCGTTTCCATCTAACCTAAATGAGAATGAACTAGGAGCATGGACATCTTTCGTTGAAGTTGTCAAAAATTTTCTTGGAAACCACAAAGCTGAAAACCACCGTAAACTCGTAGAAAACATGCTTAAATCTTATGAAATAATGGGATGCAGAATGTCTTTGAAAATTCATTTTTTACATTCTCATCTTGACTTCTTCCCGGCCAACCTTGGGGCTGTAAGTGACGAGCATGGTGAGCGCTTCCACCAACAGATCTCAGTTATGGAAAACAGATACCAAGGTAATTTCAACCCAAATATGATGGGAGATTATTGTCGGTTCCTGCAGAAGGAGAGCTCGTCATCCTACAAGCGACAAAGGAAGAGGACACACCAAAGTTTCACTTAAGAACAGGAATTTGCCTTTCAGTAGTAACAACAAAATACTAACGCGCTTTGGGTGGATGGTTGGGCGCAGGGGTGGTAACTCCGCCAGCGGAATTCCGCTGTCTGTCTTAAGCCAGAATAAAGGAGGAAAGACATCCCTGTTCACTAATTATTTAAGTATGCTTAACATAAAACGTGGCACGGAAAAGTAGCTTAGACGGCTTTCGTAATAGAAGCGGGTGAGAAAAAAAATGAAAAATAGGGGTTTTCGGTTACACAAAATCTGGACGTGATAGAGAAATTTTGATATCAGATCTGAAATCAGCATCAGCGCTTTAGTAGGAATCAGTAGTTCACGTGTCTGTAACAAAAAAAAGTTGAAATTTGTTGCCTAGTGTAATTTTGCAGAAAGGAAGTCGTAAAACCATGCGACTATCGGACCTCTAAAAAACGAGAACAGTGCTTTTTCTGATGATCTAACAGAAGTATCTGAAGTATGATATAAAGAGCTCAGTACGAATCATCTTTCAGTATCCCAAAAACTGACAAACTGATATGCGATAGAAGCGCGTTCTTTGAAGAAGAAATGCAAGGGAAAAGTATAAAGGACTTCGACTTTACGACAGATGATATTACACAAGCTACAAGGAAACTAAAAGCACACTCAACGGCAGGATCGGATAAATGGAATGCCACACTGATCAAAAATTGCAAGAATGCAATCGCTGAGCCCCTATATTGGATATGGAGACGATCACTAGACACGGGAGAAATACCGGGCATCCTGAAGAGCGCGAACATAGTCCCACTATAAAAAGGAGATCCATCCGAGGCCAACAACTATGGGCCAGTGTCGCTTATATCTCATCTCACTAAAATATATGAAAGAATAGTTAAACAGAAAATCTATGACTTTTTGGAAACTCAGAAAAAATTCAATGATAACCAACATGGGTTTCGGTCAGGCAGATCATGCCTATCACAACTAATGGAACATTACAACAACATTATTGATGCACTTGAAAGTAATGAAAACTATGTAATATACACAGACTTTGCCAAAGCGTTCAACAAGTGTGACCATGGAATCATAATACATAAACTGAAATATATGGGAATAACAGGAAAAGTAGGGAAATGGATATATAATTTCCTTAGTGAGCGGCGGCAAGTCGTTACAGTACAAGGAGTATCTTCATCAGAATCAAAGGTCCTCAGCTCAGTAGCACGAGGAACAGTATTAGCTCCACTACTCTTCATAATCATTCTGACATAGATGAGGACGTTACAAAAGAGAGCACAGTAACATCCTTTGCCGATGACACAAAGATCAGTAGAAAAATAAGAAACCCAGAAGATATAGGATCTCTACAAACCGATATGAACAGAATCTACGAGTGGATGGAAGACAACAATATGAAATTTAACACTAAGAAATTTCAGCTGTTACAGTACGGAAAAAGAGAGGACCTAAAATCAATGGAATATTATATCCCAAATGGACAGGAAATTCAGAGAAATTCTAGAGCAAAAGATTTAGAGGTTGTAATGACTGATGATGCAAAATTTGAAACACAAAATAAGATAACAGTAAACAGAGCAAAGAGAATAACTGGGGAGATATTGAGAACCTTTAAACGAAGGGATAGGCAGTGGCGGTTCCTCATATGGGCAATATGGGCAGCCGCACAGGGCGGCATTTGTGGAGGGGCGGCATGAGCGCCTGCAAAAAAAATAAAAATAAAAATAAGAATAAATAAATAAAAAAATAAATAAAAAAAAAATAAAATAAAATAAATAATAAAAGATCAATAAATATATTTTTATTAATAAAAACCATCTATTGCATTTTCCATAAACCTTCCCATAAAAGACCTAAACAATGCAAAATGCTTCCAGATTAATATTATTGGGAATAAAGGCCCATACTTTAACATATGTAATGTTATTTTTCTGGGTTTGGTTAAATAGTGAAATGTATATTATTTATTACAGAACGAATCTTCACACTAAGCCACTAAGGTCTGTCAAATAACCGCAAATGGATAAGAAGAGGTCAAAGCTATCAGGTGCTCAGTTTAGAAAAAAGAGGAAAGAAGAAGAGGAGAAACGAGCAAAAGATAAAGGTATAGAGCTATGTCATCTACTCTTCACTGCTATATTGCACTGCTATTTTGTGATATAGCTTTCTGAGTCATTTGAAGTGTACTATTATGTATATAATTAGCCATTAACCAAGGAGGTTGTATTATTCATTTGTTTCCTATTCTAAAAGTTTAATAAATTGTGCTTAATAACATGTTAAATTAATTGTACTAGCCTATTCATGCATTGGTCTGTTATGTTCTATTTTACTATTTGCAGGGGCACTTTTGAAATATTTTGGAACACCCTCTGCCACTAGCCAGGATGAGAAGCCGTCTACTTCTGCCATTATTGAGGCTGAGGAGCCATCTACCTCCTCAGCCTCACATATGTCTCTACAAATGCAGTCTGATCCTGAGGATGAAGACCCATTTGCTTCTACTTCTCCCCGGCAGGACTCTTCAGGTGAGTTTGTGTGCACATTTGTCTGTGAGTGTGTGCGTGTGTGTGTGTATGTGTATGTGTGTGCATCCCTGCAAAGCATTTTGCAAACAGTTATAAATTATAATGTTATTATCACTGGGTCTGGGTTACTGGGTATGTGTGGTGTTTCACCACCATAATTCCATAACACCACCACCATAACAAAGTGCTGTGAATAATGTGTTATCTAACTTAGGTGTGTATACTAATGAGTAATGCTCTTGTTCTTTCTATTAGAAATGCCTGGAGCAGAATCGCCTCCTGAGGATGAGTCTCTGTCCACCGACCCTGCTAACTGGCCTTCAGTTCTGACTGAGAGAATTCGGACACAACTGGTTTCCAGGGGACCAAGTCAAGTACCATCTGACTTTGTATTCCCTAGAAACGACAGTGACGGAAGAAGTTTCCACCATCAATACTTCAGGAAGTCATTGGTTAGTGGGGAAAATATAACCAGAAGTTGGTTGGTCTATTCCTTAAAAAACAACAGCCTTTTCTGTTTCTGTTGTACATTATTTTCCAAGAGGAAAATAAATTTAACAAGTTGGGACTCTCGGACTGGAAGCATGCAAGCTCATTGCTCACATCACATGACAACAGTTCAGAACACCTAAATTCTATGAAAATCTGGAAAGAACTGCAGTGAGGATGAGAAAGGGGGGAGACCATTGACAAGCAGGAGATGGCACTTCTGGAGGCTGAGAAGTTGAGATGGAGAGCGGTGCTGACACGTCTCACTGCTATTGTGCATTCTCTGGCAGTTAGGAATTTGGCACTAAGGGGACATACAGAAAAATTGTTCTCACCATCAAATGGCAATTTTCTGAAAGAAGTTGAACTGATGGCACAATTTGATCCTATAATGCAAGAGCACATTAACCGTGTCCAAAAAGGGACCTCCAGTCACACCAGCTACCTCGGCCACCACATACAAAACGAACTCATTGATTTGTCGAGCAGCAAGACCATTTCAGCAATGGTGAGCGACATCAAACAATCAAGTTTTTTTCAATAATTCTAGATTGCACTCCAGATATCAGCCACACTGAACAGTTGTCAGTTGTGATTCGGGTTGTGTCACTGGAGGGGAAGCCCCATATAAAGGAACATTTCATGGGGTTTTTGGAGGCAGAGGAGTCCACTGGTCAACATTTGGCATCTCTGATTCTGAAGAGACTGGAGGAGCTAAAAGTTCCTTTCATGGACTGTAGAGGACAATCATACGACAACGGGGCCAACATGAGGGGAAAAAACAAGGGTGTTCAATCCAGGCTCCTAGAAATTAATCCCAGAGCTCTGTTTGTTCCATGTGGGGCTCATTCTCTGAATTTGCTTGTGGCCGATGCTGCTAAGGGATCTATTGATGCCACAAGTTACTTGGCATCTTGCAGAGCTTTACAACTTGTTTTCAGCCTCCACACAACGATGGGCCATTTTGAAAAAAACATGTGAACATCACATTGAAGATGTGGTCTGATACAAGGTGGGGAAAGCAAGATCAAGAGTGTGGAGCCCCTGAGATATCAGGCAGCTGCAGTGAGAGATGCACTGATCGAGGTGAGGGACCACACCAAAGACTCTGTAATAAAGGTCGAGGCTCAATCTCTGTCAGAGGAGGTTGGGTCATACCGCTTCGCCATTTGTTCAGTGGTGTGGCATGACCTGTTGTGCCAAATTCAGCATGTGAGCAAGCAGATGCAGTCTCCTAGCATGCACGTTGATGTTGCAGTAAATCTCCTAAAAAAAACAGAGAGAGGTCTCCGCAATTACAGGGCAACAGGTTTTGTGGCTGCACAAATGGCAGCCACAGATATCTGTGAACAAATGAATGTGGAGGCTGTGTTAAAACAAAAACGGCTGAGGTCCACAAAGCGGCACTTCTCCTATGAAGCATCTGATGAGCCCTTGATTGATGCTTTGAAGAAGCTGGAGGTGACATTTTTCAATGCAGTGGTTGATGCTGCAACATCAGCCATTCAGGAAAGATTTTCCACGTTGGAAATTGTGGGAGAGAAGTTTGGAGTGCTGACACATTTCCAAAATCTCACATTTGAGGAGCTGACAGAACAATGTGTGAACCTTAGTACTACACTACACTTTAAGGGACAATCTGACTTGGATGGCAGAGAGCTTGCACAGGAGCTGAAGAACTTGCCTGACTTGCCATCAAAGACCATATCCTTGCTTGAACTGCTGACATTTATCCATGAAAGGGAGCTCTCTGAAATATATCCAAATTTGTGGACTGCTCTCAGAATTGGTCTTACTCTTCCAGTCACTGTTGCTGAAGCAGAGAGGAGCTTTTCAAAGCTGAAGCTCATCAAATCCTACCTGAGGTCAACTATGTCACAGGAACGCCTTACCGGTCTGGCCATCATCAGTATAAATCATACAATTGCTGAGCAGATTTCATATGATGATTTAATTCATGACTTTGCATCAAGGAAGGTAAGAAGAGTCAGGCTTTAGATGGCAGTTGTGCTGTGGTGCAATTTATTTTGTTTCTTGTTCAAAGTGTAGCATAATAATTACCCTCTCTTAAGTGTCTTATTCTATTTATGTGATAGAGCATTTGTACAATTTAGAAATTTGATTCTCTAGTTTATTTATGGCAGTTGTGCAATTTAATTTGTATTTTTCCTGTTCATAGTATCATAATTACATTCTCTTAAGTGAGTTATTCTATTTACGTGATGAAGGATTTGTAAAATTCAGAAATTTGAGTCTTTGTTTTGGTTCTGAAGTTCCAACAATTAGTCCAATAAAAAGTTATTTTGTGAAAGAGTTATGTCTGTCCTTTATTTTGGGGGGATTCGAATGTGTGTGTGTTGGCGAACAGGGGGGGGGGCGCTGAAGGTGAGGTTCGCCCAGGGCGTCATGTAAGCTAGGACCGCCACTGGGGATAGGAATGTAATGATTCCTCTACTGAAACCCTGATCACCCAAATTGGAATACTGCTCGGTCCTAACATCCCCATATATAAAAGAAAGATATTAGACAGCTGGAAGGGATCTAGAGAAGCTTCACAGCCAAGATCAACGGGTGCAAAGAACTAAATTACTGGGAAAGGTTACGCGAACTAGACCTATATTACTGGAAAGGAGAAGAGAGAGATACACCATTATTTACACTTGGAAAATAATAGAGAAACTAGTCCCTAATCTTACTCTGAACCTATAACTCCCCAAACAACGGTGGAAAGTAAAACGGTAGACTGTGTCGTATTCCCAAATTAAAGCCGAGACAGGGAACATCCTTAACCTGAAAGAAAATAGTTTTGTTGAGGACCAAACTGTTTAATCAGCTGCCCAAAGACCTAAGAACACGAAGGGAGTTGCAGTGGACATCTTCAAAAGAAGATTAGACGCCTGGCTCAGAACAATCCCCGATGAGCCTGGCGTACTGATTATGTGAGGTGGAGAGTACAAGAAACCAAATCACTACTTTACCAGGCCAACTCGAGAGGAGGGGCGACAAGCCTGACCTTCGTGAAATGAAGAATCATCGCATGGAACCTTTGAAAGGTTGAAAGGAAAGGAAAGGTGTATATATATACCCAATGAGGGAAAGCGCTGAAGAAGGGTTCCATCATAGGGTAGTAGTATCCCCGCATTTCGGACGAGGAAGTTGGGGTACTTTCAATCCTGCCCCTGGATGGGCCCCCCTGGAGGCCTTCGCCTCCGTTATAAGGGGCCCCCTTCCTTAAGTTTCTAGCACATTTGTGGGGTCTCACGGGTCTTAATGAAGGGCACTTGACCCTTGAGGGCCCCTGGCGGGGCCCCCTCCTCCTTGGAGGAAAAAATTTAAAAAGGATTCGTCTTCACCTTCCTTCAAAGAAAAAAAATATAAAAAGGACTCATCTTCACCTTCCTTCAAAAAAAAAAAAAATTCGTCATCAACTTTCACGGTCTTTCGAAACAAAAACATTCGAGTACTATTTGTTCCGATGCGTTCTGTCGTGGGGCCGCGATAGTTTTAGTCGCAGGGGAAGCAACATTCTCACACAACAGACTGATATTGTGTGTGTGTGTGTGTGTGTGTGTGTGTGTGTGTATATATATATAACGTTAATACCCGTACCATCAATTTAAAATCCAGTGTCGAGTTCCGCAACGGATTATTTACACATTTAATGAGGCGTCCTACCACCATGTTTCATCCACGACAAATATATAGTTCGTGTATCACAGAGAAATACGCAGTAAAGGGGGAAAAACATAGAGAACGATGAAAGGCAACATGCATAAAAGATTAGTTGTCCTGACCGAAGCATCACTTAAGCTAATCTAGGACAGCATCTTCACTAGGTTTTCACATCATCTATAGTTCATGTTTTAAAAACTGTTTACATCATTAATCCTCGTATGAACCATTTAATATCTGCAAAGTTAGTGTATATATTAATATTATAATATTATATATATATATATATATATATATATATATATATATATCAGTGGCGACTTTTCAGAGGAGGCATGGGAGGCCAGGCCTCCCCTGTTTTTATCACTAAAAACTATGAAAGAAGATTTTATTGATAGTATTAATTCTATACGATTCTATACGATCTAACACTTTGTAATCTATTCTATTTATATAGCATATATTATAGGCAATTTTAGGCCTGCCTACTCTCCCTGACCACCAGCCGCCAATGATATATATATATATATATATGATGAATAAAACCACGAAGGAAAAAGAAACACAAAGGGGTGCTCAAGATTTTGACAATCTTGATGTCTAAAAACCTTTTGATTGCAGAAATGTAGGGGCACTCAGAATATTGCTCTCAAATTAGCGGGTAATCACCTTAATTCTGATGAAACTAAACGTATGTCTTTCAGGCGTAATGTCCAAGAACTACCAGATGTTGCTATACAATTAATTTTTATATTCAATTACCATAAGCCACCATTGAATCTAGTCTGAGGAAAAATACATATACTTTTTGTTGATGATGCCATATGGAATCGCAAGCGCGGAAAGGGTTAATACTGAGACTAAGTTTACGTCATTAATAAGCTGTGGAGAAAAATATCGTGCATTATTAATGACTGGTGTGTAAATATACAACTTTTATTTCCCCATAACTAATATAATGAAGGTTGTTAGAATGAAAAGCAATCTAATACAAAACAAGAAATTTATTATCAGTACAAATACTATACACAGAAAATGGTTAAAAGGGCATGGCAAACAGTGGTACAAAGAACATATAATAAAAAAGGTGTAACAGACATATACATAGTTTAAATACGGCTAAGCATTACAAGGTATGCATCTAGTCGATACAGTATCCAAAGGGTACGGCGTCGTAGCTGCCAGGCATCTGGTAACGTTTCCTATAGGTGTTACGACAAACCTTCGTTGACCTAAGTTCCTTCACACACCCTAATTTCTGTGCTCTGAAGTTGAGAGTTCCCATAACAGGGGGGGGGGCGATCGGTCATTAACATCTAAGCTCACTAGCTCCTTCAATGAGTCAAAGTTAACGACCAGTCGGTTCACCAGGTTAAGAGTGATGCCCTTCGCCTTCACGATATATTTCAGCTCTTTCCCCAACCTCACCCGCACCCCAAACGTTTTTGGCCCTGTTGACACAAAGGAGTCAGCGTATGCACCATCACCATACTCATCCTTAATCTCATCAGTCAACTCTCCAAGGAATTCCCCAATCGGAGGCATATATTCACCTGCCCTCTCCGTGAATATCACACTATCTGTATCGGCGTACAGAACTCTCCGTCCAAGAGAATGCATCAGATGCCATAGCTTGATGCTGGCGTAGGCTGTTGTGAAGCTGGCTACAGGTATGTTTGTGACACGTGAGTTAGCTTTGGCCAATTCGGTTCGGTTGTACCTTATTATGTACGTGTTACCAACATTCACGATTTCTATGACCTCTTTATCGGGAGCGTTGGCATAATCCCAGACTTCGCTACAACTTTGAGCTAAATGTACATTCCCCTTGTTAGTATTCTGGGCAAATTTTCCCCAAACACTGTTTAGACACAACTTTGCACTAAAGCGCTTGCCAGGATTCTTAACAACTTGGGAACGGTCAAGCTGTATACCTTCCCGGGCACGGTAACGTTGAATATAAGCCGATTTTGATCGGTATCAACTCCTCGCGGATATCCTGATGCTTCAAAAAAGCGTTTATATATGGCGTGAAAAGGTTGGGTAGCTTCTGAAACCTCCATACCTCATATATCTTTAATATTCTGCTGGCATACATAATGTACCAAGAACATCTCGATGTGGAATCCTCCAAACAATTGGCAAGACGTGTAAACCTACGATTCAGTCACCATTAACACCCAGGTACAAGAAGCAGCGTGTTGAATGGGCGCGAAAGTACGTGAAAACAGATTTTAATTCTGTATTGTTAACCGATGAATGAAGAGCAACCTTTGAGGGATCTGATGTTTGGTCAAAAGATGGATTGCGAGGGGTCAGTCTCTACCATGGAATGAGGTTTTCTTTTAGAAAGTTTGTGTATGACTAGGCATTCATTTTTACACCATCAGGCACTCTGTATGGGACAGCTACTTCATTGCCTATCAATCCCGCCCAAAACATCTTCTTGACCAACCATCAGGACCCTCAAGGGTTCCTCTTCATTCATCGGTTAACAATACAGTATTAAAATCTGTTTTCACGTACTGACGTGCCCATTCAACACGCTGCTTCTTGTACCTGGGTGTTATTGGTGACTGAATCGTAGGTTTACACGTCTTGCCAATTGTTTGGAGGATTCCACATCGAGATGTTCTTGGTACATTATGTATTCCAGCCTGCTCAAAAACCTCTTTACTTGAGGACAATGGATGCTTTGCAATTTGCGCTTGATTACAGATATCTGCCGCCTTGTCACTTTTCTTATAGCTCCTTTATCACTTCGCTGCATCAGTTTGGTACCCTCCGCTACAAACTTGTTTACAATTCCATAAGCCCTGCCAAACTGCTTCGCAATTTCAATAGATTTTATATTTTCAGCGAGTAACGACTATTTTTCTTTTCTCAGTTAGTATTGAATCCTTCTTCTTACCCATTTTCACCATTTAGATCTGTAAATAGAATACTTGCTTAATAATTCGGAACATCATATTTTACATATTTTTCAATAAAAAGAGATAATTAGTTTAATTATCAAAATATTTTATCGAAATGAATACCATCAGTGCTGCTATATATAGTAATTATTTCCTATAAATTTTATTGAAATCGGTGAAAAACTTTTGAAAACATTGGAGAAAATGCAATCTGCTTAATAATTTGGAACGTAGTGTATGTGGAAAGAATTACATTCATGCGGGTAAGTGCTTAAAAATGTTCTTTTTTGTTTTGTATTGTTTTTATGCAGGAAGGAGGAACCTTGGGCGATTGCCTACGAAAACGCCCTCCAAGCGTATTCCATACAGAGGCGGATAAGATCCTGCACAAAGGCACCAACTGAGCGAGGGCTAAGAAACTGTGTAGGCAGTACACTGCATCTAGCCTCTTAGAAGATATTTTGAAGAGAGAGAGTATATGCGATCCTTACAGGAAAGATCACGAGAAAGGAGGCGCTGGGAATGTTAAGAGAAGAGGAAAGACAGGTGTATATTATTGAAGGCAAGGCTATAGTCGTGTTGAAGAATGTGACGAGTAGATAGGCGGAGGAACCGAGTTTTGATTCAATGAAAGTCTCAAGGTATTCTCTGGTTCAATCAGGGATAACAGAAAGCTCAGAAGTCAGGTGTTCCATTGTCGTCAAACACGAGTCATAGTGCGACTGTTGAGAAGGAAGCTCTGGGAAGCGGATGAAGAAGTTAAGTGTGGGATCATTGTCATAGGAGTGAATAGGAAAGGAAGGACGAATTAAAGATCATTAATAAATAAAAGGAAAAGATTGGTTGACAGAACAGAGTCTCTGAGGAATACATCTGTTGATAGCTTTAGGAGAAGAATAGAGGCCATCTACAACCGCAGCTATAGAGCGGCTAGAGGGAGAATTAGAGATGAAGAAACAGGTAGAAGGATAAAATCCGAAGGGTGGCATTTTGAATATTTAAAATTTGTAACACACACTATCAAAAGTTTTCGATATGTCTAGCGCAATAGCATGAGTTTCACCGAAATCCTGAAAGGAGGAGGACCATGATTCAGGGCGATATGAAAGAAGATCGTCGGTAGAAGTATCGTTGGGTCCCCGTACTGACGACCTGAAAGAAGATTGTGAGAAAAGAGGTGCTTAAGATTCTTCCTATTAAGGTTAGATTAAAAAAATATTAGAAAGGCAAGAAATCTAAGCAGTTTGACTGAAGGGATTAGAGCGGCTATTCTTCCTTGGGACAGGTTGAATGAAAGCAAACTTTTATCAGAAAGGCAAAGTACCAGATGAGAGGCAAAAACGTAAGAGTTTGCCTAGTCAGGATGTTAGCAATGAAGCACAAGAATATCATCAGGACCGTACACCATCCTAGATCTGATCCCAGATAGGCTAGAGAGAACATTTTTGAAAACGATTGTAATTTCAGGCATAATAAAGTCAGAGGGTGGAGGAGATGGAGGAACAGTACCGGAATCGTCCATGGTTGAGGTGGAAGCGAAAGTTTGAGTGAAGAGTTTAGCGTTGTCAGGAGAATATCTGGCAGCTGAGCCGTCGGGGTGGAAGAGAGGAGGGGAAGAAGAGGCGGTAAAGCTGTTGAAGAGGTTCTTAGCTAGATGCCTGAAAGAGTGCGATGAAAGAGAACAATTAGCTCTAGTCATTCAGGAAAACCAAAGGTGTAGGTGAACATTGAAATCTCCTAAAATGAAGATTTCAGCAATGGAGAGCGGAATAGAATGTATTCCACTTTGGATGTGAGGTAGTTAAAGAATTTTAGATAGGGAGTATAATTAGGAGAAAGGGAAACAGTGTAGGTGTATTTATTTTGAGACTGGATTGTAAGCCGTAGCCTGAGGGTATAGAATTCGGGGGTTCGGGAATACGAGAACAAGTTAGGTCATTGTGTAAATATACGCAGCATCCATCTTTGGAGTGAATCTGAGTATAGTGAATGTAAGAAGGTACAGAAAGGATGTTGCTGACTGTCATCGCAGGAACCTGAGATTCAGTGAGGGATGAGACTTGGAGGAGGAGAGGCGGTGTTCAGCAGATTGAAAATTTGAGAAAGACCACGAATGCTGCATAAGTTTATGAATCAGACTGAAGAACAAGAACATCTCGAATGGGTGGTAGCAGATCCAGCCCTGCTATCCAGCGTCTGTGTTCTTTGTATCGGCAACCGGGGTTCCCGAAGTGGGTCATTAAGGGCCCCCTCCTCAGAGGACTCCGATGCTCTTGAATTTACCGCCTTTCTTAAATGTGAAAAGATTATGTAGTGTGTAACACTACAGTATATGTAATGAATAGTAGGGTGAGACTGTGTGTTTGGGGTTATGCTGGACTGATCACAGGGCAGATGAGCCATGGAAAATGATCAGTTAAGGTGGACAGTGGCTGTAGAAATGGATGTTCCAGCACTCCCTATCTTCTGTCTAACAGAATCGAAAATGCCTCTGTGTCAAACACTATGCATCTGAATCAAATGCAGTCGGTCTTAAAACGGTCAGAGGAATAGAAATGTAGAAGGTGGATTCTGCGGTATAGAGGTGTATAGGTAGATTGCTCAATTTAAAAGGTCTTTGATAAATTAAAGCTCAGAGGGGCGACAGCAGTGGCGTACTAAGGGGGGTGCGAGGGGGGCGGTCCGTCCCGGGTGACAGCCAGGAGGGGGGTGCCATCGGGAGAGTTCAAATACCAGTACAAGTTTTCAAACCAAATGAAAAATTCGCCAAAGTAAGAAAAAAAATTTAAAATGTTTAAACTATTATAACAGCTTAATGTTAATTTCCACTATAAAATAAATTTTTATTTTTATTGGCAATACAAAATTTACAAACGCAAAATTAAATATTTGATAAAAATTACATCGAAAGGCGAACGTTTGTTGACGTTTTAGTCATCAGTTTGTTGAGATAGCCAGCTGGCCGCAACTGACATTCCAAGTTTTGTTCACTTGACAGTGTGACTCCACATACATGAGGTATGTTTCATTAAATAATTATGATAAAGCATAAAGTGCTGGTGTTTATAAAATATCATGGTACTTATACCAGTGTCCAATAATTTTTGACAATGTGGTATCATAGTGATGTTTAAGTGTTTATAAATGATAATTAATGATAATTAATAATGATAATAATAATGATAATTAATTGTCTCTGCTTGTTTGGGTTGATAATCTGATAACTCACTGGGTATCTGGTTGGAAAAAGTTTGAGAACCACTTGTTTGAAGCTTTTCTGTTGCAATAAATTTTTTTTACTTCTTTATTTACTGGATATACTGTTATTTTTCATTTTGTCAGTGGTCTAGTTATTTATGAGTAATGCTCATAGTTTTCTGCTTTTTTAGGAGTCGTGTTTGCGCTTAGAAAGTGGCGAGAAAGTTTTGAGAACATGGATGGTTTACTCTCCATCAAAAGAAAGTTTGTTTTGTTTTTGCTGCAGACTGTTTGCTCTTGATGACAAAGGAATTGGAACATCCAGCTTTGTCACGGGGTTTCAAACATGGTGACCATGAGGCTTCTGAGCAGCATCTCTCATGCCTGGAGAAATGGAAGACCTTGGGAGCAGGGTTGAAGCTCCAAAAAACCATTGATCAAGTTCATCAAGCAACAATGGACAAGAAGAGAAAGAAATGGAGAGATATTTTACATCGCCTCTTGGACGTAACCTTGTTTCTGGCTCACCAGAATCTTTCTTTTCGTGGTCACAAAGAGGACGTGTCATCAGCAAACAAAGGAAACTTCATGGAATTGGTAGAGTTGCTGTCAAATTATGATCCAGTTTTGAAAGAACATTTTGTAAGGATTAAGCATTTTATTCCATCTGGGAGGAGAGTGGCTTCGTATTTATCTCCAAAGATTCAGAATGAGTTCATTTGCCTTTTGGGGAATTACATCAAAGAGAAAATAGTGGCTGATATCAAGAAAGCAAAGTATTTTGGGATTCTTTTTGACAGCACCACTGATGTGTCCCACACTGATCAGATGTGTGAAGTGATCAGATACGTCCATATTGAATGTGAGGAGTTGAAGTAAAGGAATCATTCTTGGGCTTCTTCCCTATTGCCGGAAAGATTACTGCTGAGTTCACAGGGGATATCCTGAGACATCTGGAGAGAGATGGACTGGACATAAACCTGTGCCGTGGTCAAGGATATGACAACGCTGCAACTACGGCTGGTGGTGTTCAGTCAAAGATCAGAGAGATTAATCCCAAGGCTTTGTTTGCGCCTTGTGCAAATCATTCTCTGAACCTTTGCGGAGTGCACTCATTTGGAAGCGTTTCTTCATGTGTGACTTTTTTGGAACCTTGGAGATAGTCTATTCCTTCTTTTCAGTCTCAACTCATCGATGGGAAGTGCTGATGGAGAATGTAGGCATGACAGTCAAAAGACTTTCCCAGACAAGATGGAGTGCTCATTATGACGCTGTGAAACCAGTGAAGGCAAATTTTGAAAAGCTGACCTCAACCATTGAAGTACTGTGCGATCCTAAAGAAAATGTGGACACAAGAGGATCAGCTTAGATTTTGCTGTCTGCTGTATGTGATTTCTCTTTTTTGAGTTACCTTTCTTTCTGGTGTGAAGTCCTGGAAAAATTAATCTCACACAAAAGTATTTGCAAACAGTTGGAATCAGCCTTGAAAAGTGCATTGTGAAGCTCCAAGCTCTAAAACTGTTTCTTGAAGATCAGCGCAATGAAATTGTGGAGAGGGCCATTCATTATGCAACTACAAAGTGTGAGGAAATGGACATTTCTATGGAGAGAAGAGGGAGAGTAAAGCTCCGAAAAAGGATTCCAGGAGAGATGGCAAAGGATGCTGGTCTCACATTGCCAAAGGAAGTAAAAAGGGCTATGTTTGAATATCTTGATCGCTTTCATCAAGAATTGGAGATTCGTTCTAAGGCAATGGATCAAATTCTGTCAATCTTCGCTGTTATTCAGCCAAACACTTTGGTTGTTGCAACAGAAGAAGAACTTCGGAAGTATATTCCAAATTTGACTCATATTTTCGATGAATTCTCTGATGAAGATATCAGTGTGGAAAGTGGATGACTTCGGAGGCATTTGGAAGCTGCCAAAATCAGCGTTGAAGAAGCAAAGAAATTGACAGCATTGCAGTTTCTGGAGTTTATTGTGAAATGGGAATTTTGTGAATCTTTGCCAAGCTTGTCACTGTGTTTGAGATTCTTTTTGACTGGCTGTGTGTCTATTGCTTCATGTGAAAGAAGTTTTTCCAAATTGAAATTGATAAAAAATTTCTTTCACTCAACCATGAGTCAGACAAGATTGACAAATCTGGCTTTACTTTCAATTGAACATGAATATGCAAAGAAGGTGAATTTTGATGAGGTCATTGATCAATTTGCAGAAATTAAGGCTCGAAAGCAGAGACTGTGAATCCTCTCTACCTTTGAAGAATAGGCTGAGGCTCAGCCTTTTCTTCAAAGGTAAATAGAGAGGATTCACGCTCAGCCGCTGAGCGTTGAGACTGGATTTCCTGTGTTTTTTGTATAAAATAAAATGCAGTATTACCTGTTCACTGAATTTTTAATGTCCTGCATTTTTCTTATTTCAAATTCGCTTATGACAGTACTGTACTGTTTAAAAATCTTCTTGCAAACATAATATATTTTTCTGTATGTTTAAATTTTTAAACTATTTATGGGGGGTGCCAAAGGAAGGATCCGCCCCGGGTGCCAAATACTTTAGGTACGCCCCTGGGCGACAGTACAATTTCTCTGAGAAAATTGTAGAAGTAGCACAGTGGCCCACAGGTTTGTGATAGTGACCAGGTTTGAGCATCGGTTTTGAGCTTTGTCAGGAGAAAAGACGGTAAATGGAATTATCTGAATGACAAATAGAAATAAAACTGATGGAGAACTGGCTGAAAGAACTGAAAGAATACTGACTTTTGTAAACAAGGGGACATGTTATAAAGAATGGTAAAAATGGCTGTATATATATATATATATATATATATATCCATATATATATATATATATATATATATATATATATTATATATATACTAAAGTAAAGCATACTTACATTTCCCTGATGTTGGATAGTCGATGACTTGGAGCCGGAACTGAATGAGGCTGTACAAATGTGTCAAGTAAATTTTGAACGACTTCCATATTCTGGATGGTTGTGGTCCCAACGTTTCCTAGAAATAATGGATGAAGGAACAATATAGTACTGTGACATGGAAAACTACATATATGATGTAGTAATATATTAACACAGAATATTCTTTGTTGGCGATATTATTTATTTTACATTTCTTATTTTTATCTTTTCAACACTAGTGATGAAAATCAACGTATGCCCACATTGTTCAACATGTCTCGTTATCTTATTTCCCATATCTATATATATATATATATATATATATATATATATATATATATATATATGAATAAAACCACGAAGGGAAGGAAACACAGAATGATGCTCAAGCGCTTTCGTCTAATGACATCCTCAGGAACACTGAAGTACATAAAGAGTTACAGCCTATATATAGGTTACAGAAAAAATATATACATATATATATATATATATATATATATACAATAAACAAAGAAACAAAATTAAAGGATTGTGGGAGAGGCACACAAATTTATAAGGAAAAATTATCGATTTTTAGCACAGGATTAAATGAATTGTTTCCAACCAATGTTATAAAAAATATATATATATATATATATACAAATTTATACTGGAAATCTGCCCGGGTTTTAGCACTCTGCCCTTTTTTGTATATAAAAATTAAAAAATAAAAGTTATTAGGGTGGCATACAAGTTTACCAAAGATTTAGCGTTCTACCTTTCTTATCTAAATCTGTTCTGAAGGAATTCAAAACAACAGGATCGAGTTGAAAAAGACCTTTGCTTATGTTGAAGTTATTTGAAAGTTGGATAATGGCAGACTCAAGAATATTTCTATTAACAATGTCGCTAGAGTGAAATAAAACTGAAGCATTATTCCAATCAATACAGTGGGATAACTCTGACAAATGGACAAAAAGGGCACTGGACAACTGTCCTGTTCTAACGGAATATTGATGCTGTTTTATACGTGTGTGCAAATCCTTTCCCGTCTGACCTATGTAAAAGGAATCACATTGTTTACAACCAATTTTATAGATAATGCCTGAATTATTGGTAGGGCTATTTTTTACTATGATATTTGTCACAATATTGTTATATGAAAATACTACATTAATATCCAAAAGTTTGTTTCCTTCGTGGTTTTATTCATCATAAATATTTTTCACGTGTTACTTTCGTGAAATAATTTTCATATAATATATATATATATACATATATACAGTATATATATATATATATATATATATATATAATGGCGAGGCTTTGAGGAGTATGTGATGAGTGGGCTGTAGACAGGATAGAAGAGAGAGGGGTAGCCATTGTGAAACTGTAGTATCTACTTATTTAATTTCGTTCTTAAGCTTTAGATTTTACTTAATTCTTAATTAAGAACAATACATATAATTCCAGTTAATAATACATAAATCATGAATAAGAATTAACGCTCAGGGTATGTATTAGTTTTCAACTATCATTATTATCGACATAAATAAAAATACAAAGTCATTGTTATAGATATGATGACAATACTATACAAAGATTTCAATGCTGGACATGGGCGTCGGCAAACGATAGATGATGTACTGTATATTTAATTCTAGATTATGCACGCGAAATGACTAAGTAATAGAGTATTGCACACTATTTCCTAGCATTTTATTAGTGTTCTGTTGTTGACCGATATTTCACCCTGTTATTAGACGTGATTACATACTGTATATATTATTTTTTGTATCGGTAATTAAAATGGATCCACAGATTCAAATCGGAGAAAATGTGTGATTTTGACGTGAATACATGATAGATTGTTGAATAACGCGTTCTGCTTCGTATGAGCGGTATGCTTGACGAACTTATAAAATATTTGTCTAAGTTTGCTATTGATCACGACCCTACATTTGTAAATAAAATGCACTAGATTGATTACATTTTGAAACGGAAGTACTGAAGTACGTTGTATAAGAATGAAAAAGGAGTAATAAGCCCTGTTCAGGGGTACATGCCTAAGTTAAGCATTATAGTATAGCTCCTTGAAATTTTTAGGCTATAATTATAATTATATAATCTTCAACGAAAGCGTCGGTGTAAAGTTCAGGAAGATACACATTTATTTTATTAACAAAATTATGAAATTTGTTTTACCGTAATTAGCCACTTTGTTGAGAGTGAATCATTTCATTATTATTATTATTATATTGATATTTCTGAATTAATTATGCTCCTAGTTGGATTATTGTCTTTGCAATATATATATATATATATATATATATATATATATATATATATATATATATATAATATTAATATATATATATAGTTTCAGGGATTGTTCCGATGAAATTATCTTTGTTTCTAACCGCCAGTGATTGATCAACTGGGGTGTATACTGTGTATAGATTTTAAAAAATGGCGGAGTATCATGCAGAGTATTATGTAATTTCAAGATATAACGTTTATTTTATTGCGTTATATAGTTAATTTGCAACTTCTTAGCTAATATTCTTTAAATTACATTGTCACGAACATACAGTTTGATCAGATTTTTATGTTTGCAAACCTACCAAAGGCAATGGAGGTTAACAACGTAATAATTTAACTGTAGAAAATATCTTCACCTTATTTAAAACGTTAAACACGAAATTAAGTCCGGTTATTGTAAATAATTGCAAATTACCATTGAAAGTGATGTGAGTTAAAACATTACAAGTTTTTAATTTTCTCTAAAAATGAATCCGTTTCTAAACTTCGAGCGACTGTTTGCTGAAGAGAGACTAAAATTTTTATGTAGTATAGCATGTAGTAATCAGAATATGAGTCTAAATATAGGGCCGAGATTTTGTAGATAACTGCATCATACATCAGTTTTCATCGTGATGAATTTGACACGTGATAAATGAAATGGAATTATCGTGAATGACTATCTTGACGTGGCATGGTTCTGTAGTAATAGGTGCTAATTAAACTAATGACTTAAATATAAGCCGAGATTTGTGGATAGATATCCTTTAGTAAGTTCATTACAATGAATTTGAAATGTTTTAATAAAAGAAAATCAACGCGAACGACAGTATATATATATATATATATATATATATATTATATCCTTGATTACCTCTGGTTTAGCTACAAGTCGAATTGTTCATTCTGACGAAGGTTAAGCTTCTCCCTCAATCTTATATCCACAATTCAACGTGGAATATTAACCACGCCCACCAGCATCTCGCTGTATTAATCACTAGTCTACCCAAGGGTACCCATTTACTACCAACCAAATGTATACAATGTATTGTATTCATTATTCGTGAACAAGAAAGGAGTCAAGCATCTAGAATTAATTTTACTCAAAGCCTATCCTGAAAAATAATGATTATCAGTTAACATGCTAAAGAAGTTTAAAAATACTCACAAACTGGTAAAGGAAGTGAAGTGTTAACAAACTTTCTGCAGTGAAGATTGCATGAAGAGTGATGATTTCGATTAAACCAAGGGTACCCATTTACTACCAACCAAATGTATACAATGTATTGTATTCATTATTCGTGAACAAGAAAGGAGTCAAGCATCTAGAATTAATTTTACTCAAAGCCTATCCTGAAAAATAATGATTATCAGTTAACATGCTAAAGAAGTTTAAAAATACTCACAAACTGGTAAAGGAAGTGAAGTGTTAACAAACTTTCTGCAGTGAAGATTGCATGAAGAGTGATGATTTCGATTAAAGTCTGGGCTTTAATAGCTTCATCTCACTGTGTTGCAATACACAGATAGTTTCCATATTTCGCCATAATTTCAATTTGTTGTGTACTTCATTACGTAATTTGGCTAATGCCTACCAACACATTTCATAGTTTGTTAATGAGAAAAACGAATGCTTTTTATATATGCAGTCATGCAGCTTGAAACGATAAAATTAAGGGATCTTCCTTCAATATAAAAATATGCATATCAAGCAACTCATATTCCAGACGTTTTTAAACGTATTATAGCGTATTATAACGTCATGGAAATTTCGCAATCCATGCCGGTTTGTATAATTCCGGGAAGTTGCTGAAAATGTGGATTAGTAACTATTGGGTAATTATTCGTTTTAGAGCTCCCTCTCCTTTCTGGACCAAAACAAATTTTTCTGGTGTTTTTTGGTGTGACTTGTTCAAATCTGAACTTCGTTTCTTTGGGAAATGAGCCGTTTTGGAGAAATTTTCAATTTTAAAATTTCTCAAAAACGCTCATATTCCAAAGAAATGAAAGCTAAATTTAAACAAAAAACACCAAAAAACACCAGAAAAATGTGTTTTACCTAACCTAACGTAACCTAACTTAACTTAACCTAACCTCACCTAACCTAACCCGCGTTTTTTCGCAATTTTTTACCTTAAATAGCAGCGTGTCCTGAATACGAATTTATATGTTAAATTGTCATAGAATGTCTCCTTCTATCGAAAACGAAGGGAGCATTAAAACGAATATTAACCAACTATTGTTAAGAAATTATATTAATCAGTGAAGCTAATTGCTTACAAGTAATGTTTTAAATTTATAGAATGACCCTAAACAAATATATTTAATTTGAGGCTATCCCTCTCACTAAACCAAAATTCCGTTTTCTGTATTGCAAATGTGTGTAGAAAACGACTTTTGCAACATTTAGTGTAACACTATTATAAAATGCATTATAAAAATGTTTCTGTTTTAATTTCATCGTATAATGGATATCGTATTATAACTGAAAGAATATTAATTAGGTGTTCGCCAAAAATAATGAATTAACTACAGTAGGTGGATGTTGAAATGGGGTACTCCAGAATCATTACATAAAGGATAAGGATCAGCGCGAAGACCCACAAGAAAACTCAGGCTAAATAAAGACGGATATGTGGTTGACATTAATAGCATTCTTTCTTTTTAAATTTGTGTGTATTTGTAATTAGCATAACAAAACGAAATAGGTACCTAATGTAAATTGAAATAAATAATATTTATTTATGTAGCTGCTTTTCCCTTCCAGTTTGCAGAAAATCCTTACGTGATAGTAAAAACGGGTACCTTATTCGAGATCAAAGTAATTGATTTATATAAATCAACTAATAGTAACAAAACATCTCTTACAAATTTCTTATTCGCAGGCCTGTGTAGTTTATAGCCAATAGTTGGTAACAATGATAATTAGCTATTTCTCGTTACAGTTAAATTACTACAAAAAATTACATACGTTTAAAATTGATTATTATTAGTTAGCCTGGAAAATCTGGCAAGATTGTGAACTGAGTTGCCTATTATAATTAACGTACTTAGCAAAGAATTATGCAAATACTGTACATTGAATCGGTAAAACTTATCAAACATATATATATATATTTTTTTTTTTTCAACATTCACTCGTTTCACGTGCTTAATTGTGAAATTCATATATATATATATTCGCTAAACAAATAATATCGTTTAAGATGATAATTGAGGGTAAATAATAATAGCTATGTTGGCTAAACGCGTATATTTTAGTCTAACTGCATAATGTAACAATAATAGTCTTTGTCATATTGACTATAGTCTGCCAATAAACCTTTTCATTTCATTTCAAATGTAAATGAGTCATATAAAATCAGTTATTAGTAAGAAAATCCTCCTACAAAGTAAGTTCTCACTTGCAGGCCTGTGTAATTTATATTCAATAATCGGTAACAACAATAATAATAATAATAATAATAAACATTTCTCGTTACAGTTAAATCACTCGAAAAATTACATACGTCTAAAAATTTTATTATTAATTAGTTTCGAAAATCTGGCAGGAATGTGAACTGAGTTACCAGTTATGATTAACGTACTTAAGAAAGAAATATGCAACTATTGTACACTGAATCAGTAAACTTATCAAATATACAGTATATATTTACGGTGTGTATATATATATATATATATATATGAATAGAAACGACATAATATTAAGGAACGTTTCTGCACACGCGGAAGAGAAATAATAAATGAAAAATGAGGCGAACCGCCCGGGAATCGAACCCAAGGCCTTCCAATTGCCGGTTGGATGCGCTACCATTACACCACGGACCTCAATCATTCACAAATCGAAATTCTCCTACATAGGGCAGAAACCAATGCCCTGGGAGGGCACCCTCGCAAATCGTGAATATGTGCATTTAACTGCAATGACCACGCAGTATATAAATGAATAGAAACGTTCCTTAATATTATGTCGTTTCTATTCATTTATATACTGCGTGGTCATTGCAGTTAAATGCACATATTCACGATTTGCGAGGGTGCCCTCCCAGGGCATTGGTTTCTGCCCTATGTAGGAGAATTTCGATTTGTGAATGATTGAGGTCCGTTGTGTAATGGTAGCGCATCCAACCGGCAATTGGAAGGCCTTGGGTTCGATTCCCGGGCGGTTCGCCTCATTTTTCATTTATTCGTTATTTCTCTTCCGCGTGTGCAGAAACGTTCCTTAATATTATGTCGTTTCTATTCATTTATATACTGCGTGGTCATTGCAGTTAAATGCACATATTCACGATTTGCGAGGGTGCCCTCCCAGGGCATTGGTTTCTGCCCTATGTAGGAGAATTTCGATTTGTGAATGATTGAGGTCCGTGGTGTAATGGTAGCGCATCCAACCGGCAATTGGAAGGCCTTGGGTTCGATTCCCGGGCGGTTCGCCTCATTTTTCATTTATTCGTTATTTCTCTTCCGCGTGTGCAGAAACGTTCCTTAATATTATGTCGTTTCTATTAATTTATATACTGCGTGGTCATTGCAGTTAAATGCATATATATATATATATATATGTATATATATATATCTGCATCTTTTATTCATTTCACGTGCTTAATTGTGAAATTCATCCCATATATATATATATATATATATATATATTATATATATATATTATAATGACGATAGACAAATAATGTTTAAGATGGTAATTGTAGGTAATAATAATAGGTCTGCCGGTTAAACACTTAATTGTTAGTCTAACTGCATAATATAGCTTAATAATATTTGTCATATTGACTATAGTCTGCCAATAAGCCTTTTCAAGTCATTTCATTTCGCTTCATTTCATATTAGTGTAGAATAAATTAATTTTAATTAGGAAAAGCAAAAGTTACCTCTATAATTGAAAATAAAATGTTTTATTTTAATTTTATTTAATATTTTTATTTAACTTCATATAATACAAATATTAGACAAATAAATTGTTATTGATTTAAAACGTGTTTAGTCTGAGTTTCTATTTTGTGATGTTCGCAATTGCTAACCTACGAAAGCGGAAATACATTTAAAGGTATAATATGGTATTGGAACTAGCGGGCCACGAACCGGAACGAAAAGTACTCGAATGTTTGTTTGTTTCGAAAGACCGTGAAAGTTGATGATAATTTTTTTTTTGAAAGGTGAAGATGAATCATTTTTTTATTTTTTATTTTTTTTGAAGGAAGGTGAAGACGAATCCTTTTTTAATTTTTTTTTTTGAAGGAAGGTGAAGACGAATCCTCTTTTAATTTTATTTTTGAAGGAAGGTGAAGACGAATCCGGATCACGTTAAGAATAGCGAACCCATAGGGTGATGGGTTCGCTATTCTTGACATGGATAATTTTGGGTTCCCTATTCTTGACATGGAAACTTTTGGGTTTGCTATTCTTAACATGGAGAATTTTGTAAACACCATTATTTACATAGGATAAAATTTGAATGCCCGGTTAGGTCAACTGTACGCCCTTGACGATTGGTTAGGTTTAGTCGTGATAGATTTGTTAGTTTTAACGAAAATATCACGACTAAACCTAACCAATCGTCAAGGGCGTACAGTTGACCTAACCGGGCACTCAATGAACCTAACCGGGTATTCAGTTGACCTAACAGGGCATTCAATTAACCTAACCGGGCATTCAGTTATTTTTGCTACCCTTCGTGTGCGGGTAGCAAAAATATCTTGCATATCAAGTATGGGTGTTCGGTTTAGTTGATACAAGTACAACCCCATCAGTTAGCTATATGGAAATAGTGGAGCATATTTTTTTTCGAAGTATTTTTCCCTGTTGAAACATTAGGTTTGCTATTCTTAACTTGTTGAATTTTGGGTTCGCTATTCTTAACTTGTTGAATTTTGGGTTCGCTATTCTTAACATGTTTAATTTCGGGTTCGCCATTCTTAACATGAGGTAAATGGGTTCGCTATTCTTAACATGATCCACGAATCCTTTTTTTCTTTTTTTTCTTTGAAAGAAGGTAAGGACGAATCCTTTTTAAATTTTTTTTTTTTTTTTGAAAGAAGGTTAAGACGAATCTTTTTTTAATTCCCCCCCCCCCAAGGATGATGGGGCCCCTCAAGGGTTAAGTGCCCTTCATTAAGACCTGTGAGACCACATAAATGGGTTAGGAACTTAAGGGGAGGCCCCTTATAACGGAGCGGGGGGGGCCCTCCACGGGCAGGATTCAAACCACCCCAACTTCCTCGTCCGAAATGTGGGGATACTACTTAGGTGCACTTTCGAAACTTATTTTACTTCTATTAAAATAGTGACCCATTAAGGTTCATCAGTAGGCCATATATATATATATATATATATATATATATATATATATATATATATATATATATATATATATATATACAGAGTGGCGCAAAAGTCGTGCATCATAGGAATTTTCAGTGTTGATTATAATATATTATTTTTTTTTCTTTTAGGTAGTGGATGGCTTCGAAATTAACAATAGACGAGAGAGTGAGCTTGGTTTTAATGTGTGGAATACCAGGTACAACAAATCGATGAATTGGTACACTCGCATATATATGTGTGAGAGTAAGTTAGGTTAAGTTACTATAGTCTATATTCATTTTAGGATAGGTTAGAGTAGGTTATTTCTGGGAGTAGCGTAAAAAATAAGTTAAGATTATGCAAAAGCGATCTTTTGTACTATAAAGATTGTGGTTGGGTGTTCAACTCCGGATGAGGTTAGGATAGGTTAGGTTACTATAGTTTATATTGAACTGGCAACCCCACCCCCACATTAGGTTAGGATAGGTTAGGTCACTACAATCTATATTAATATCACTCCTATGCCTTTTAGAGGAGGAGATTATAGACACCAATCGACCAGAGAAGTACGCCTAAGGGGACGTTAGACAGAAGACAAGTAGTGCTGGAACTCCCGTTTCTCCTGTCACTGCCCTCCTTAGCTGATCCTTTTCAGTGTCTCATCTACAATGCGAGCAGTCCAGCATGCTCTCAAACACACACTTCTTTCCCTATTCTTCACTAAACGTGGATCGTAGCTATATATACATGCATCTTACACACTACATAATCTTTTCAAAATTAAAAATAAAAGAAACAATGGCAACAACTTCAAGAACCTCGAAGTACCCTGTGGAAGGGCCATAAGTGTCTCCACTACTGGCTTCCCCGGTGCCGATACCGGAAAGACACCCGGACAGTGGGGCTAGATCTGCTACTGTCCATTCAAGATATTCTGGTCGTCTGCCTGATTCACTTTTCATAAACTTCTGTAACGTTCGTGGCCTTTCCTAAAATTTTCAATGTTGAACACCACTTCTCCTCTAAACCTCACCTTCTCAACCTCACTGAAATTCAGGTATCTGGGACGACTGGCAGCAACTTTTTTTCTATACCCTCTTACTTTGACTATACTCAATTTCACTCCAAAGGTAGGTGTTGCGTATATGTACGCAATGACGTAACGTAACTTGTTCTCGTATTTCCGAACTCAAATCCTTTGAATTCTATACCCTCTGGCTACGGCTAGCACGCCAATCTCAAACTAAATATCATACATCTGCGCTGTCTACCTTTCTCCTAACTCTACTGACTATCCAAAATTCTTTGACTACCTCACTTCCAAAGTAGAATACATTCTATCCTACTCTCCTTTTGTTGAAATCTCCATTTTAGAATATTTCAATGTTCACCACCACCTTTGGCTTTCCTCCCATTTTACTAACATTTCTTGTGAACTAGCTTACAACTTTTCTATCCTGAATGACCCAGAACAGATTGTACAGCACCCTACTCGTATCCTCGATCGCCTTGGAGATAGGCCCAACATTTTGGATTTATTTCTCTTCACTCATCCTTCTTCTTACTCTGTCAAACCTTTTCCTCCGTTGGGCTCCTCTGTCCACAATCTTATCTCTGTTTCCTGTCCTATTGCTCCAGTTCGACCTTTGGATCCTCCCAAGAGGAGACGCCTTTGGCACTTTAGCGCAGCTAATTGGGAGGACCTTAGGCCGGAGCCCTTCTGAGTGTGCTGAGTGCATAACGGAGGTGATTCTCTGGGGCATGGAGGCGTACACTCCACATTTTACTCCTACTACTAATGCAAAAAGCCTTGGTTTAACTTTACTTGCTCCATTGCTATCCGTAACAGAGAGGAGGCGATCAGAAGATACCGTCGCCATCCAACTCCTGACTCTCTCTGCTTATATTTCTGCCAGGAATCGTGCAAAAAATTCTTTCATCCGACAAAAATGTGAAAACCTTTCCAATTCTAATTCTTCTCGTTCTTTTTGGCATCTAGCTAAGAACCCCTCCAACAACTTTACTTCTTTCCCTTCCCTTTTCGATTCTGACGACGAAGTTGCCGTCTCTTCTCCCGATAAAGCTGAACTCTTCACTCAAACTTCTGCCCCCAACTCAACCCTGGACAATTCTGGTGCTGTTCCTCCACCTCCTCCACCCTCAACAGAGACAGCAACTGAGTTGGGGTGAAGAACCTGCAGAGCCGGTACAGCACATCTAACCTCTTAAAAGATGTTTTGGAAAGAGAGTATATGTAATTTTTCCAGGAAAGGTTACGAGAAAAGGAAACACCAAGAACGTTAAGAGAAGAAGGAGGATTGAGTTGTGTATTGTTGAAGGTGAGGGGATAGTTGTGTGGAAGATTGTGACGAGTAGACAGATGAAGGAACTGAGTTTTTGAGGCACTGAAAACCGCAAAGTTTTCTCTGCCCCAATCAGAAATAGTAGAAAGATCAGAGGTAAGGTTCACCATAGCCTTCCCATGCGAAGCATGGAGTGACTGTTGAGAGGGACGCTTTGTGAAGCTGGTGAAGTGAAAAGTGGAATCATCGGCATAGGGGTGGATAAGACAGGAAGTGCCACTTAAAAGAAAATTGATAAATAAAAGGAAAAGAGTGGGTGACAGGGCAGAGACCTGAAGAACACCACCATTAAAGTTTTAGAAGAACAGTGGCCATCTACAACCACAGCTATACTGTAGATCGGCCAGAAAGGAAATTAGAGATAAAGGCACAGATAGAATGATAGAAACCGAAGGAGGGCAGTTTCGAAATTGAGGTTTTGTGCCAGACTCTATCAAAAAACTTTTGATATGTCTAGCGCAATCGCAAAGGTTTCACCGAAATCCCGAGAGAATGACCAAGAGTCAGAGAGAGATGCAAGAACATCCCCAGTAGTGCGTCCTTTGCGGAACCCATACTGACGATCTGAACTGAGATGGCGAGAAGAGAGGCGTTTAAGAATCTTCCTATTAAGGATAGATTTAAAAACTTTAGAAAGGGGACAAATCAAAGCAATTGGACAATAGTTGGAGGGTTGAGAGTGGTTACCCTTCTTCGGGACAGGCTGAGTGAAAACAAACTACCAGCAGGAAGGAAAAGTACCAGATGAAAGATAAAGACGAAAGAGTTTACATAGAAAGCGTGTCAGCATCAGCACAGAAGCACAGTTCTTGAGAACAACAGGAGGGACACCATCAGGACCGTACGCCTTCCTAGAGTTGAACCCAGATAGGGCAGAAAGAACATCTTTGGATGAGATTCCAATTCCAAACATAATTAAGGCGGAGAGAGAAGATGGAGGAACAACACTGGAATCGTCCAGGATTGAGTTCGAGGCGAAAGTTTGAGCGAAGAGAGAAGAGACGGCAATTGAAGAAGAAGCAAAGTTGCTGGAGGGTTTGGATAGGTTTTCACATTTTTCTTTATGAAAAAGAAAACTCTGATATTTGTCATTTACCATTACCTTTTGGACTATAGTGAATTTAATTCCCCAGAAGAGTTCCTTGTGCCATGCACGGTCTGTGTGTGTAACATATACAGGGCGTCCCAAAAAAATGTATACACACTTTAAATACTTATAAAGGCAGTGTTTATTAAAATACATTTCATTTTCAAAATGTAATAGAATCTACAGACATTATTTAATCGTTTTGTCAACGCCTACCAGAAGAGGTAGGCGGAAACGGATCTCTCTCGGAAGAACATAGGGCAACAAAACAAACGATACCGAAGGAAAACGAACTTGAAATGCACAAGGGGCAACGAGAAACAAAGAACATAAATATTGTCCTGGCTAATATTCAAGGAATAAGACCAAACCAATCACTCAATAAAGTTTCGTACCTGAAAGGATTTATGGACGAAACAAGGGCGGACATCGCATGCCTCACAGAAACTCATCTTAAGGATTGCCAAGGAAATTGTGAAAACTGCGAACATTATATTGATAAGAAAGAGATAAATATAGACAGCTTCAACTTACTAAGAGCGGATAGAACAACGAAACGTAAAGGTGGCTGTGATAGACGTGATATATATGTACATGAAAATCATATGACAGAGACGATAATAAGTAAATCAAAAAGCTTTGTGGAACTCCTAGCAGTGAAAATAGAAAAAATAAACGTGATACTGAGAGTCATCTATAGACCTCCAAACACCACAACCGAAAAATTCTCAGAGGCCATTGATGATATCAGAAAGCTAATCAAGGCCAAAAACCCTCCATCCCCCAAGATAATGATCTGCGGAGAATTTAACTTCCAATTTATAAAATACAAAAAGATGGATAGGAATATATATATATATATATACACCAGGACAACGGGGGCACAAGAGAAGACCAGGAGCAAGCAAAAATGTTGATGGCTCTCACAAATGAGTTTATGCTGACACAGGAGATAACAGAAAATACCAGAAAAAAATAACTGCCTAGATCTGGTAATCACGAATAACACAAACTTGATTGCTGATATAAAAATAACCCCAACCATTATCTCAGACCACAACTTAATCGAGATATCAACAAATATGTCGACAACATTAAAAAACAATACACATATTGAAGAAAGAAGCAAATTTCGGGCCTTTAACTTAAACTTCAAGAATATAAATTGGGAAGCAATCAGATCGCACATGACCCAAATAGAGTGGAGAACAGTTTTAGGGAATAAAAAACTGAAGAAATGCTAACAACCTTGGAAGAAAAAAAACGCTGAGAATTTTATAAAAACATGCTCCGAAATCATATCCAAACGGAAAAAGGAGCTGGGGTTATTCCGCAAAAGAAAGAGAGTGGAGGCGAAGTTAGGCAACTGCGGACATAATGCCAGGAAAGTAATACAAGAAAAACTGAAGGGTATCGATAGGGAAATGCAAGCCCTGATTAAGGACCATACAGAGAGAGAAGAGGAAAAGGCGGTAGAAGCAATAAAGGAAAATCCAAAATACTTCTATAGCTAGAAAATGAAAACAAAAACGCACCCCGCTATTGGTCCCTTAAGGAAGAGAAATAATGAACTAACCGACGATCCAAAAGAAATATCTGAAACATTGAGAGCCCAGTATGAATAAGTTTTCAGTACCTCAAAAAGTGACAAAGCGATACCTGACATAGATGCATTCTTTGAAGAGAAATTGCAAGGGGAGCATATAACAGACTTTGATTTTACCCCAGAAGATGTAGCGAGAGCTGTAGGACAAATGAAACCACATTCAGCTGTAGATCCTGACAATTGGAATGCATTACATTATTGGTTAAAAACTGTAAAAATGAAATTAGCTACACCTTTATACTGGATATGGAAAAGATCCCTGGACACTGGGGAAATACCGAGCATCTTGAAAAGAGCAAACATTGTCCCTATATATAAAGGAGGGATAGATCTCAAGCAAAGAACTATAGACCAGTGTCACTGACGTCCCACCTCACCAAAATATTTGAAAGAATAGTTAGAGAGAAAATTTATGATTTCTTGGAGACACTGGAAAGATTCAACGAAAATCAGCACGGATTCCGATCAGGTAGATCATGCATATCACAACTAATAGAACACTACACCAATATCCTAGATGCACTGGAAGGAAATAACAACTACGATGTCATATACACGAATTTTGATAAAGCTTTCGACAAATGTGATAACGGTATAATAGCACATAAAATGAAATATATGGGAATAACAGGCAAAGTGGGAAAATGGATCTACAACTTCCTCAGAGACGGAAGCCAGGACGGAAGCCAGGACGGTGCCAGATGAGTCGGGTGTACCTGGATATGTACGGTGGAGAGCGCAAGAAAGCAACTCGCTCCTCCACCAAGCCAGACCTAGAGGCGGAGCCACCAGCTTGACCTTCGTGTGAAAAGAGACCAACGCACGGAACAGCAACGAGGTTAACGAGGTTATATATATTATATATATATTAGTGATGTAGGTCACATCCGCATCCGCATCCGCGGAACATCCGCACATTTTCTCGCATCCACATCCGCGTCCGCATCCGCACTTTGGACTGCGGATGTCGTGCGGATGTGGACCGTTGAGATAAAACCTCATTAATAAGCGGAAATTATCAAATTCTACTATATTAATAGAACTAGTTCATTGTGCGCAAAAGTGATGCAAGCGACAAGACGAGAGGCTGTTCTTGTATGAAGTTACTCTCTTGCAACCTACTTAGATCCACGTTACAAAGCTAAGTTATTTTCACCTAGTACATTAGAACGAGTTAAATCATCACTTGGCAAAGCAGTTGAAGAGCTTCACTCTCTTGAATCTGTCGCTTCGCCACCCACCAAAAGAATAAAAGTTTCAGTGACAGAACCAACACCTTCAACAAGCAAATCTATCACAGAATCTGTCTCTCAGTTTCTTGAGTCAAGCAGCAATGACGAGACCTACGCGATGTCAAAAGATGTAGTAAAAATGATCGAGAGCTATCACCAAGAAAAACGCCTGGCTGCATGTGACAATCCTATTAGTTGGTGGAAAAATACGCAGAATATCTATCCATACTTGAGTAAACTTGCAAGGAAACATTTAGCCTGTCCTCCAACAAACGTACCAAGCGAGAGATTATTTAGCAGTGCTGGATTAATATATGATGAAAAGAGAAACAGACTGGCAGCAGAAAAGGCAGAAAAGTTAATGTTCCTTAAGCATAACCTTCCTATAATTAAGTTTGAACATTAAACGATGAACATCTTAGTTTACTTTATTTTAATTACTCATTTATAAATATGCCTAATAAAACTTTAAACTTAATATAAATAGTTATCAAGCTAATTAAAGATCTCTTTCTATAAGGGTGGAGGTTGGGGAAAGAGGTCGGTGGGGTTCATTTGAGTTGGGTTCACGTCCCGCATCGTGGTAACAATTATGGTTTCTAATTGTGGCTGAAACTCAACAAAATATAACGAATTTATTTGCAGACGAATTCACTAATTGATTTCTATTATTAGTTAGATGCTTGATATTATTTTATATGTTCAGAGAAAAGTACAGCAATTATTGTACAATTAATCAATTATACTACATTATAGCTACAGCTCTCTCTATATAATAACTTATTATATACGTTAAACACAACAAATCTCGAATATATCCTAAAAAATAACGAAAATGTAGACATCCGCATCCGCATCCGCGGATGTTGAAATCAAACATCCTCATCCGCATCCGCATCCGCGGATGTGAAAAAAATGACATCCGCTACATCACTAATATATATATATATATATATATATATATAACGTAAAGAACGACGCTTGTATAGGAGAACATTCCGCGCAAGATGAGGAGAGAGAACGAACAAATGAAAAAATGAGGTAACCACCCGGGAATCGAACCCGGGATCTTCCGATTGCCGGTCAGATATGATAACCACTACACTATGGTCCTCACTCGATCAGAAGTCGTAATTCCCCTACATACGCGCAGAAACCAATGCCCCGAGGGGGGCACCTCCCGCATGCCGCACCTTATATACATTTTAACTGCAAAAAACACGCAGTATAATTAACGTAAAGAACGACGCTTGTATAGGAGAACATTGCGCGCAAGATGAGGAGAGAGAACGAACAAATGAAAAAATGAGGTAACCACCCGGGAATCGAACCCGGGATTTTCCGATTGCCGGTCAGATATGATAACCACTACACCATGGTCCTCACTCGATCAGAAGTCGTAATTCCCCTACATACCCTCACCCTGATCGAGTGAGGACCATGGTGTAGTGGTTATCATATCTGACCGGCAATCGGAAGATCCCGGGTTCGATTCCCGGGTGGTTACCTTATTTTTCATTTGTTCGTTCTCTCTCCTCATCTTGCGCGGAATGTTCTCCTGTACAAGCGTCGTTCTTTACGTTAATTATACTGCATGTTCTTTGCAGTTAAAATGTGTATATATATATAATATATATATATATATATATATATATATATATATATATATATATATATATATATGATGTCCATAAATGATTACCCTGATTAAAGCATGCTATAACTTTTAAATAAACACTTGTATTCAAACACAGTTTTAATCATAAGTAGATAAACATACAAAGTTTTGATACATAGTTAATGAACTTAATAAGCTTCCGTATGTGCACCCCTAGTGGCACGTAAAATGTCTAAACGGTATTCACATTCACGCCACACATTTTCCAACATTTGTGGGTTAACTGTTGCAATTGCATCCGTAATGCGTTCTCGCAATGTCCTGATATCTGGAACAACTGTTGCATAAACCAAATCTTTAACATGACCCCAGAGAAAGAAATCCAGCGGAGTAATGTCTGGTGAACCTTGGGGGCCATGGGATTGGCCCGTCCTTGCCAATCCATCGATTTGGAAATGTTGCGTCGAGAGTTTCACGAACAACATGCACCCAATGAGGGGGTGCCCCATCTTGTTGGAAGATGACAGTTGGCTGCCTGTCCTGCAGCTGGGGGATGGCGTAATTGGTGAGCATATCCAGGTACACAGTTGCGGAAACAGTGTTCTCAGCGAAGAAGAAAGGATCAATTATCTGGTCATGCATTAGTCCACACCAGACATTGATCTTCGGACTGCCCCGAATATGCTCCCTTACGGCACGTGGGTTTTCCGAGCCCCAAATACGCACATTGTGTCGGTTGACTCTACCACTAAGATGAAACGTAGCCTCGTCTGAAAAGCAGACACGCAACAAGAAGTCATTATCTTCGTCAATGCTGTTCGAAATGTCAATAGCGAATTGTTCACGTTTTGGACGGTCATCAGGCTTTAGTTCTTGAACAATTTGTACCTTGTAGGCGTATAACTTCAAACGTTTGTGTAACACCTTGTGCACCGTAGACTTCGGTATCTTTAGTTGGAATGAAGCTTGTCTCACCGATTTCCTTGGTGATTGTGTGAAAGCAGTTTGAATGTTTTCCACCGTCCCATCGGAAACTGATGGTCTACCACTGCTCTTTCCCTTTTCCACGTTTCCAGTTTCCAAGAATTTTTTCATCCACGACTTAATTAACTTCACATCAGGTGGATTCTTTCCATACTTTGTTCTGAACCTTCGCTGAACACCGACAGGAGATTTTGTTTCTGCAAGCCACACAACACATTGTGCCTTCTCTGTCACAGACGCCATCTTAACTGAACAGCTACTACAGCGCTCCTAGCGGCGAATGCGGTAGACGAAACACACCAGCACAGAGACTCTATGCGTGTACGAGATCACCTGTAAAAAGAAAACGGATGTGAGATTCGTTATTAAAACATGAGAGCATACTGTTTTCAGGATAAACATTTATGGACACCCTGTATATGCGGCTTTGTGAGTACGAGGGGGCGAACTTGCGAAACCAGTTTTGAGATAAACGCGATTAAATTTTATGACTATTGTGTATGAGGAGCACATAGCGCAAATACACACATTGAAAATAACTACATTTTGAGTATACCAGGGGCTGTATTTGGCTCTACCAAGTAGAGGAAGGGTTGAACCATTTATTCGTAGAACAATCGCAAAATTGTCAATGTGGCGAGTTCGCCCCTCGTACTAACGACGCCTCAATTTTGTATATCATCAATTTCCACTGTAACAATAAAGTTTTGTTTTTCTCGTGTCTCTTGGCTAACATTTCTTCCATATTATGACTTTATGAAGAAAGGCAACTTTTAATTTGGCAAGATTATTACTCTCCACAGCACGTTCCCCGATGGAAAATGCTTTCAAGGAATGGCCTCATCCGCCAACAGCTTCAGGTAATACTGAAATTGACCTCTTGCAGATGTGCCTCTACGCGCGAATTAAATTGATAGTTTTTATTTGTGTTGAGAAAAAATCTTTACAATTTGCGAATAACATTAAAGAATTATGATTACAACTACGATTTTTTTAAATGTGGTGACCCATCGTAGTTGTTTATTAATTTCACTGAAAAAAATACCAACTTCTGACTCGACTTCGCATTGTTTACAATTAACAAGATTTGACACATTATTTTCATGAAATAGATTGGCTTTCAGTAAGACTGACACTTTCGAAATTTGCCAGGTTTAGTTTTAAAGCACAGCGGGACTTTTTACTTGACTTACAATATATATATATATATATATATATATATATATATATATATATATATATATATATATACATATCGTAAAGAACGACGCTTGTATAGGAGAACATTCCGCGCAAGATGAGAAGAGAGAACGAACAAATGAAAAAATGAGGTAACCACCCGGGAATCGAACCAGGGATCTTCCGATTGCCGGTCAGATATGATAACCACTACACCATGGTGATCAGTCGATCAGAAGTCGTAATTCCTCTACATACGCGCAGAAACCAATGCCCCGAGGGGGCACCTCCCGCATGCCGTATCTATATATACATTTCAACTGCAAAGAACACGCAGTATAAATAACGTAAAGAACGACGCTTGTATAGGAGAACATTCCGCACAAGATGAGAAGAGAGAGCGAACAAATGAAAAAAATGAGGTAACCACCCGGGAATCGAACCCGCGATCTTCCGATTGCCGGTCAGATATGATAACCACTACACCATGATCCTCAGTCGATCAGAAGTCGTAATTCCTACATACGCGCAGAAACCAATGCCCCGAGGGGGCACCTCCCGCATGCCGTATCTATATATACATTTCAACTGCAAAGAACACGCAGTATAAATAACGTAAAGAACGACGCTTGTATAGGAGAACATTCCGCACAAGATGAGAAGAGAGAACGAACAAATGAAAAAATGAGGTAACGACCCGGGAATCGAACCCGCGATCTTCCGATTGCCGGTCAGATATGATAACCACTACACCATGGTCCTCAGTCGATCAGAAGTTGTAATTCCTCTACATACGCGCAGAAACCAATGCCACGAGGGGCACCTCCCGCATGCCGTATCTATATATACATTTCAACTGCAAAGAACACGCAGTATAAATAACGTAAAGAACGACGGTTGTATAGGAGAACATTCCGCGCAAGATGAGAAGAGAGAACGAACAAATGAAAAAATGAGGTTTCTGCGCGTATGTAGAGGAATTACGACTTTTGATCGACTGAGGACCATGGTGTAGTGGTTATCATATCTGACCGGCAATCGGAAGATCGCGGGTTCGATTCCCGGGTGGTTACCTCATTTTTTCATTTGTTCGTTCTCTCTTCTCATCTTGCGCGGAATGTTCTCCTATACAAGCGTCGTTCTTTACGTTATTTATACTGCGTGTTCTTTGCAGTTGAAATGGATATATAGATACGGCATGCGGGAGGTGCCCCTCGTGGCATTGGTTTCTGCGCGTATGTAGAGGAATTACGACTTCTGATCGACTGAGGACCATGGTGTAGTAGTTATCATATCTGACCGGCAATCGGAAAATCCCGGGTTCGATTCCCGGGTGGTACCTCATTTTTTCATTTGTTCGTTCTCTCTTCTCATCTTGCGCGGATTGTTCTCCTATACAAGCGTCGTTCTTTACGTTATTTATACTGCGTGTTCTTTGCAGTTGAAATGTGTGTATATATATATATATATATATATATATATATATATATATATAAAATTTAGGGTGTGTCACTTTTGGACTTTTTTTGAAAAGTTATGGTGCTTATCTCTTATATTGTGACAAATTGACCAAAAACTATGAATAAACCAAAAAAAAGACAATCGGGTAACATTTAGGGTCCCTGCCTCCATTTGAAAAATAATCCCCCTATTCACACAAAAAATGGTGATTTTTGGAGATATTTTTGGTCATAGTTTCCTTACTGATCATCGTATTTCAAAAATTTTGCTACCAAAATGTAGAGAATAATAATGCGCTTCAATCTGAATAGTTTTTATCAACCTTTGAGTTAAATTTATTACATTTTTTATATCTCTTTGGTCATTTTGATGCATTTTCTAAGAGAAAAATGCTGCTGTTTTATAACTTTGGAAGATCTGAACTGCAATAAAATATTATCTTATATACTTTGGATGTCACCGCCATCCATAGAGCATCATCCCAAAGCAGCTCTGCTGCGATGAGCTTTGAAAATATAAATAAAAAAAGCAGATGGGCTTAAATGAGCAACACTTTTTTGGTTTAGAGATTCAAAGTGGGAACAACTTTGTACATGTTTAGTAGATTAAAATTAGTAAATTTTGCAAAAAAAAAAAAATGACAACTGTAGACCTAAATTTTCACTAATCTAAAAAAATATGCAAAGACCCCCATCGTTTTTTTTATTTTTTATTATGAAATACAAACACAAAACAATTTTAATCAAATAGAAACAAAGCGCTATTCTTGAAATTATAATGAAAAATTGTAAATGAAATGAAATTATAAATGGAAAGAAATTACAAATTCAAGGGACCTTGTTTGGAAAACTTTGGGAAAACACGCCTGTTTTCCTCTACAACTTCAAGCAATGCCTGAAATTCACCTTCATCCCTACATGAGCCATGAAAATCCTGCAAACGTTTGATACCCCTTTCTGCAGTGTCATTAACAACCTTACAGTAGTTGAAGAGAGTATTCTCTTCATCCGTTGTAAATCATTGTTGCTGTCCCACGTTACAGCTGGAGTCCTTATCCAATCTCTCGTTGAACCAAGGACTTTGAATACAAACCATGAGTTTGGACCAACTAATTGCTGAATTTTAATTCGTTCTTTTAGGATGGGAAATATCGGCTTACCCTGTTTGAATTCTGGTGGGTGATTGAAAGAGGAAAGTTTTTTGGCCACCTTGTCCTTTTCACTATGAGGTAAATCTCCAAAGAGAGAAAGGGTTACAAGTTCTTCAGATAGGTACTAGTAATGACCTTTCAGAGTGTTGAGGGCAGCTTCCGCTACTTCCATGTTAATCTTTTTGTACTGAACTAATTCGTTGTATAGGAGGAGTTCATTTTCAGGAGCCTCAAGTAGGTTGGTGACTGATAGCCAAAGTAGTATAGCCACATTTCGGACGAGGAAGTTGGGGTGCTCTGAAATCCTGCCCCTGAAGGGGCCCCTGGAGGCCTTCGCCTCCGTTATAAGAGGCCCCTTCCTTAAGTTCCTAACCCATTTATGGGGTCTTACTGTCCTTAATAAAGGGCATTTGCCCCTTGAGTACCCCTTGCTGGGCCCCCCTCCTTGGGGTAAAAAAAAAAGTTTCGTCTTCACTTTCCTTCAAAAAAAAAAAAAAAATTAAAAATTAAATTTTAAACGAAAATAAACAAGATTCATCCTCGCCTTCCTTTAAAAAAAAAAAACCTTCACGGTCTTTTATAAGACAAACAAACACTCGAGTACTTTTTGTTCTGGTGCGCTCGTCGTGTTCGCGGTCCCCGTTAGTTTTAGTTGCAGGGGGAGCAAACATTCTCACACACCAGACTGATATTCTGTATATATATATATATATATATATATATATATATATATATATATATATAACGTTAATAGACGTACCATCAATTTAAAATAGTGTCGAGTTCCGCAACAGATTATTTACATATTTACTGAGGCGTCCTACCACCATGTTTTATCCACGACAAATATATAGTTCATGTATTACAGAGAAATACGCAATAAAGGGTAAAAAACATAGAGAACGAGGAGCGGCAATATGCGTAAAAGATTAGTTGTTCTGACCGAAGCATCGCTTAAGATAATCTAGGACAGCATCTTCACTAGGTTTTCACATCATCTATAGTTCATGTTTTAAAAACTGTTTACCTATGAACCATTTAATGCTTGACAATCTTGTTGCCTAAAAACATTTTGATTGCAGAAATGTAGGGGCACTCAGAATATTGCTCTCAAATTATTGGTAATCACCTTAATTCTGATGAAACTAAACGTATGTCATTCAGATGTATAGTTAAATTGTGGGATGGAAGGCTACTAAGGTATTTCAAAGTAATTCAATCGGATCCTTTTAAAGAGGCCAGTTGGCTACTTTGTCTTAACTCCCCGCTAGAAACATTTATACCGCATAAGAGTATTGTCGAATTTCACTCGGAACCAGGTCTCTTTACTCTTAAATTTTCGCTTTATCTTTAAAGTTCTCTATTTCCTTCCAATCTCTCTCTCCTATGTTATGCTTTAAAACTTTCATTTACATTCTTAATTTTCGTTCATCTTTTATCAGAGCTTCCTAAACAAACATTATCGTATAAGCCGTTGTTTGTAGCCTTTTGTACCCATTTTAATATTATATATTCTTATCATTTGTTTTCGTTTGTGCAATAACCTCAGTAAAATAGCGACATTGTAATGAGCTAGAAGATTTCAACACGCGACACATTGGCACATGTATAGGCTTCAACTGAAATTTGACTATAAGATAAGCATCCATCTTATTCATGTAGGCATATTTTAACTTTTCATACTAAGCGAATGTATACTTCACAAGGTCTTCAAACGCTTGCAGGAAGATTAAAACCTTGATTATAAAATGATTTAAAATAATATTGGCTGTCTTAGCGTCATTACTACCGAATGTGGAAAACATCATGCGCTTATTCCGATCTGTAGATATTTATTTGAATGATCTGTATTGCACAGAGCGATGATGGTGTCTGCAATATGAACCCTTTCTATCCCAAATTATTGTTTCGAACTGAAAAAAACGTTTTTAACAATTAAACATGTTAAAATAGGTATGGAAACGAGACTTTGCTTAGAAATAATTAATTACACTACTGTAGAAGTTATATGGTTCCATTGATGCTATCATGTAATAAGAGACACTAACATAACTTTGGTACTTTGAATGGGGCAAATAATAACAATATTTGGCCTTTGCTAAACACAAGGCTAGACCATAGTGCTTCGATTCATTAACGCAGTTTTGTCGTTTGTTAAACGTAATGGGGTATCACACTTTCTGCATTATAGACGAGAGTACCCCTTCATATAGTTTCTGCACCTCATTTTGGGTTCTAAATGTTCAGGGCAATGTCCAAAACTACCAGATGTTGCTATACAATTAATTTTTACACTCAGTTGCCATAAACCACCATTGAATCTAGTCTGAGGAAAACATATACTTTTTGTTGATGGTGCCATGTGGAATCGCTGGCACACAAAGGGTTAATACTGAGACTAAGTTTACGTCATTAATAAGCTGTGGAGAAAAATACCGGCCATTATTAATGACTGGTGTGTAAATATACAACTTTTATTTCCCCATAACTAATATAATGAAGGTTGTTAGAATGAAAAGCAATCTAATACAAAACAAGAAATTTATTAGCAGTACAAATACTATACACAGAAAATGGTTAAAAGGGCATGGCAAACAGTGGTACAAAGAACATATGATAAAAAGGTGTAACAAACACATACATAGTTTAAATACGGCTAAGCATTAAAAGGTAAGCATCTAGTCGATACAGTATCCAAAGGGTACGGTGTCGTAGCTGCCGCCAGACATCTGGTAACGTTTCTTATAGGTGTTACAACAAACCTTCGTTCCCCTAAGTTCCTTCACACACCCCAATTTCTGTGCTCTGAAGTTGTGAGTTCCCACAACCAGGTGGGGCGGTCGGTCATTACCATCTAAACTCACTAGCTCCTTCAACGAGTTAAAGTTAACGACCCGCCGATTCGCCTGGTTAAGCGTGATGCCCTTCGCCTTGACGATATATTTCAGCTCTTTTCCCACCCTCACCCGCATCCCATAAATTTTTGGTCCTGTTGATACAAAGGAGTCAGCGTATGCGATGTCTCCATACTCATCCTTAATCTCATCAGTCAACTCTCCAAGGAATTCCCCAATAGGAGGCATGTATTCACCTGCCCTCTCCGTGAATATCACACTGTGTCAGCGTACAAAACCCTCCGTCCAAGAGAATGCAGCAGATGCCACAGGTTGATACGTGCGTATGCCGTTGTGAAACGGGCTAGAGGTATGTTTGTGACACGTGATGTATCTGTAGCCAATTCGGTTCGGTTGTACCTTATTATGTACGTGTTACCAACATTCACGCTTTCCATGACCTCTTTATCGGGAGCGTTGGCATAATCCCAGACTTCGCTAAACTTTGAGTTAAATGTACATTCCCCTTAGCTGTATTCTGGGCAAACTTGCCTCAAAGAGTGTTTAGGCACAATTTTGCACTAAAGCGCTTGCCAGGGTTCTTTACAATTTGGGAACGGTCAAGCTGTATACCTTCACGGTCACGGTAACGCTGTATATACGCCGATTTTTCATCCTCGGTGTCAACCCCTCGAGGGTAGCCTGATGCTTCGACTTTATCTTTCGAAAAAGCGTTTATATATGGCGTGAAAAGGTTGGGTAGCTTCTGAAACCTCCACACCTCATGTATCTTCAATATGCTGTAGCCATGGCGAACAGCTAGATCCAGCTCTGGGCTTGTATATACGCCTCTGATCTTACGCTGGTTGATCGTGTGATTACTGGACCCGTTATTCTCCTCTGCACACTTCACGCACAGAGGGAACATGAGTTTGTGATCTATAACAACAGGCAAGATAGGCATCCATAAATCGCGAGGGGGGAGCACGTCTACGAAAGAAAGGCCGAAATAGTACCCGTTCAAATTTCTTGAGAACTCGTTGATGGTGGGTAGGTCAGGCCCCACCAGTTTCTCAGGCGCACCTATGGGGTACGGATTGTTCTTCATCACGTAGGGGTATAAAGAACAGAAGTCGTAGTAATGGAGTTTCACACCCTCCGTAGGCGGAAAGTATAGCTTGAGGGGGTTTGTACGTCCTCCAAACAAGCTGTTACGGCATTTGAGTGAGTCTACCACCATCGAACGTTTGATGGCCCTTATTTCTTCGCGGTACTGGCCATCTTTTTCCATCCATGCATCATACTCATGCTCCCACAAGACTTTGTGAGTGAACTGGGAGCCTATAAGTTGATCGCGGTTACGAGTCCATGCGAGGCTGTCGGCGGGGGATCTTCCATGGAGATCCCCTGTGACGGCACACTCAGGGCGTGGGCATCCGTGCCACCAGCAACCGTTAAAAGAGTACACAGTCTTCTCACCAGTCGCACGTTTTTCGCTTAGACCATCCACCCCAAAAACACGGCGATTGATCTTAATGGGTACTTCCCCCGTGTTGCGGGCGTGTTTTATATATACACCTGTCTGCTGCTGTATGTGTATGAGCCAGTAAATAGCCTTATACCCATAACTGCGCGGGGCGTTTCGAGGAATGACGGCTAAGGTGTCTTTAGGCATGAAGTTATTCTTGAACACCGTAATGCATAATGATGCGATCGTGGTTGCGACTTGCAGCGGATCACAGTTGAAACGGGTTATGTACATACTTCTAAAGGCTTGAAAGCATACTCTAAGTACGCGTACGTCATTCACACAATAACGTTCACATTCATCAGCTATATTGTAAGGGTTATCTTCATTAAAACTGTTGTGGTAGCGGTCAAAATCTTCACGCTCACTATCATCCATGTTGGTGTACTTAAAATAGTGTTTGGTGGGTGGTGCACCGACATAATTTAAAGTTTCGCTAGTGAGGAGTGTGTAAGTGCAATACCCTTTTGAAACTTCAGAGGCCACCTCCATGACCTTGGGTAGCTTTGCTAATTTACATGGAGCGAACAGCAAGGTATCTTTAAACTGTACAATACGTCTTATTTGCATCTGTATAAGTTTGTTGCCTCTTTTCAAGGGATCACTTGTAAATATCTCAGATGACTCGTGCTCAAGCAACTCCATATAAAGGAACTGTGTGTCAAATTTTTCCCCGTTATAGGCAAGAATATACACTCATTTTTTTGAACTTGTCCGCTAACTTGACAATATAGGACACAAACGAGTTTCACAGGGGAATCTCCTGCAGACACCTTAGAAATAGTTGTCCGTTTACCACATTTGTGACACTCATCACACTCGACTTCCATGCACTCATCACAGATAGTCTGGCTTACAAGTAGATGTGGGATAACCTCTTTGGTTTCAGCATTCGTATATGTTTCTATATCGTAATACACAGTTATACAATGTCTATTTTTAGGCTTAGCGTCTTTCATATAACATACATGTTTTACTCCGCCCGCCTTATATTCCTCGTGGCATGTAGAACAGTGAATTTCATCACATTTATGCTTAAATTTCTCCCAACTATCCATTGTGTGAAACATACCACACTCACAAATCCTCATTTATGGTGATCAAAACAGATGTTATTGAAAAACATGCGCTTACATACATTACAGTCGCGCTTCTCAGCTTCAACTACCCGACTTTCGCATTTGGGGCTTTTATACTGCACACATACCATGTGGCAATCCTTACAATGTTTCAACAGATCACTCGTAAACTCGAGACAACCCTTACACAAATCGTGTTGTCTTCCATGGAGATCCCCTGTGACGGCACACTCAGGGCGTGGGCATCCGTGCCACCAGCAACCGTTAACAGTAAACATACGAGCTAAGACTACTGCTATAAATCCACAGTCACGCTCGGAGTTTATGTGATGTCTGTAAATAGTCTGAGAATTGAAGTTAAGAGAATAAGGGGCTGCCGTATGTCCCACAACACGGAACACGTGGTCAATTTCAACTGTGAAATTCTCCAGGCTAAACTTTGATCCACTTTGAGAAGCTTGTGCAAAACGTGAAAGGATGTAGTCAACATCTTCTGCCACCAGGTTTCTGTAAGGTATTACTATCCAGAACTGATCGCTATCCTCGCTATTTGGCTCAATCCCAAATGCCAACCTTACCTGGGTCTCCCGATCATTATTGTTCTGAAGAGCATATGCGATGACACATCGAACTACGTTCGAGAGTCCTTGTTCGAAGCCCTTCGAATATGCGACTCGGGGGTCAATTCTGACATTGTAGCGACTTCTAGAAAGTGTATGGATATTACTCGCATTTTGCATTAAGGTAAGAGATACACCGTTGGATGAATGATAGCTCATTCTCTCTGTATGGATAGCGGTAGCCCTTGAAGGGGCTTGGAATGTTGCAGGTGACGTAAGGTTGGAGGTTTTCAGGACATTGTTCATCTGGCTCCCCAGACAATGAGTTTGTCGGCGACGGATATTGGTCCTCAGAGCTGAATGAGTTGCTGTACTTTGTTCGTTTATCTTCCATACCGCACGTGACAGGAGATTGATCTTCAACAGGCCTAGATCTTTTAATGCCTGCGGAGGTGTAGAGGTCTTGGATGGTTGCTTGAGGGGTTACCTCAATAGTAGAGTCAAAGGGTCCCTGTTTATTCTTTCGACCCCACTTACCGCCACTTGAGCATGTTGGTGGTATTGCATTTCGGGATCTTTTAAACGGCTCGTCACACGATGCCCTGGAAAAGAAGAGAAAATTGCTGAATACGAGCTTCTTAAAAACAAACTATACAATAGTTAATTCTCTAGAAAAATCAAGTTTACAAAGCTATCAACATGTAGTATAAGTATCTCCACAAGGTTTATCAAAGCTATGTTTATGCTTAGTAGAGTTATTAAGGCCTGTAGATTCATTGATGAAAAAGTTGCATCATTTTCAAATTCTGTACATGATCTTATATATATATATATATATCAGTGGCGACTCGTGGTATAAATGTATGGGGGTGCGATTTCATAAAATTGTACGACAACACGGACTCACAATAGGCTAGCGCGAATCCAACTGCCGCTCACAAGAGTACTTGTATTAACATATGCGGCTATGCCAGACGTACAATTCTAGTTAATTACAAATAAGTAATAATTTCAATAAAATACATATAAATGGTTTCTATCATTATTACTGAAGTAACTATTAGTAAAAATAAAGTTGTTATTATAAAAAAAATTCGCGATTGTACTTATATTTTCATTACAACAGTAAAATATAATTTATATTTACTTGAGCGAAAAATCTATCGCTCCATTCGGCTGCAATATTATTTTGTATTCAAACAGCAGTACGCTGTTTGAAGGCTTGAAGCTATGCTATAAGTTTAGAATATTATGTACTGTATGAAGGCTTACTCAAAATGCCTCATGAATCATGATATGCCACATGAATTTTTAAAATATATTTCAAGAATATTTAGTTTAATATCTTAAAATTAATATATTTTTTATCTGTTAAATTAATATTTATCGTTTCAAGCAAGGGGGAACGACCGCTCCATCGCTCCTATACGCCAGTCGCCACTGATATATATACATATATACATTCAACTGCAAAGAACACGCAGTATAAACAACGTAAAGAACGACGCTTGTATAGGAGATATTCCGTTTCTGCGAGTATGTAGAAGAATTACGGCATTTGGAAGAGTGAGGTCCATGGTGTAATGGTATCGCATCTGACCGGCAATCGGAAGATCCCGGGTTCGATTCCCGGGTGGTTACCTCATTTGTTTCGTTCTCTCTCTCTCGTCTTGCGCGGAATATCTCCTATACAAGCGTCGTTCTTTACGTTATATATAAGTTATATATATATATATACAGGGTGGGCGGAAAGTAGCTCCCTATTTTGGATTGGTAAAAAAATACGTATATTATCCATTTATTTCAGAAGAAATAATATGAAAAGGTAGGCATACATGGTAGGTTTTCTCTAAAATTCAATGTGGGCTCCAACTCTTTCCACCAGCTTCTGGAGCCGCCCAGGAATGGCGTCCACTGACTTTAGCAGGAACTCCGGCGGGATGGAGGACATGACTTCCCGAATTCGGTCCTCCAGTTCTTCCAATGTCCTCGGATTGGTGCGGTAGACTTCTTCCTTTACCCACCCCCAAAGAAAGAAGTCGCACGGTGTCAATCGGGGCTCCTGGCTGGCCATTGATGTGGACCACGACGACCCATCCAACACCCACGGAAGTGGGCATCCAGCCACTCACGGACAACAAGAGCGAAGTGCGGAGGGGCGCCATCTTGCATAAATATCAGATCGTCGATGTTCTCCCATGTGCTGACAACCGGCCAGACCTCGTTTCGCAACATAGCAAGGTACCGCTCAGCATTCATGGTGTTGCGCAGAAGGAACGGGCCCACAACCTGATCTGAGGTCATACCACACCACACCGTTACACTGAACCGATTCTGCCGTTTTTCAGCGGTAACCATGGGATCCTCTCCTGCCCAGTAGTGGCAATTGTGGCGGTTGACAAAGCCTCCGACGTGGAACACCGCCTCGTCGCTCCAGAGGATGTTGCGGAAGAGATGGGGCCAGTCTTCATGCCAAGCCAGCATGATTTCCCCGAACTCCATGCGAATGTCGCAGTCCTCGTCCGAGAGAGATTGGCAGTAATGCGGCTTCCACGCACGCCAGTTCAGCTCCTTCTTCAGCACAGTTCGCACTGAGTAGCTGGAGAGTCCACTTTCCCGAGCTGCCTGGCGAGTTGACTTTCGTGGACTCCGTGCGAACATTTCCTGAACTGCCTGCACCGTCTCCTGGGCCCTGGATGTCGAAGGGCGACCACATCTTCGAACATCTGCCACAGACCCCGTGGTCATGAGCTTCGAGTGGCAGTTCTTGATTGTTTTCGGGTCCACTTGGGCACGTGGTCCGTGAATGGCCCGCCACCATCTTTGAACTCGAACGACAGATTGCCAAACTTCGTACCGTGCCGCCAACTGGGCACGCTCCTGCAGTGTTAAACGCTCAGCCATGTTACCCTTCAATCTGAAATGAAAAAAAAAATGAACGCTACAATTGTACCACTTTAGAGAACACACCATAACAATATAACAATACAATCACAATTTATACATAATTTATATGTAATTTAAATTAGGGAGCTACTTTCCGCCCACCCTGTACAGTACTGTATATATATATATATATATATTTTTTTTCTTTTTTTCCAAATGTATTATGCCTTCAAAACATTTTGACTAGTTAAGAAATTTTTTGTCAAGAAACATCAAAACTACTTCAAGAGTTTGAGGAATATAAGATACCCAATGGAATTAAACAGCGTATTAGCCCAGCAACGTGCTGCTGAAGTATTTATGTGTAAAGGTGATGAATCCATAATATGCGGCAAGAATTACATTCATGCGGGTAAGTGCTTAAAAATACTTTTTTTTTTGTTTTGTCTTGTTTTTATGCAGGAAGAAGGAGCCTTGGGCGAATGCCCACGAAAACGCACTCCAAGCGTATTCCATAGAGATGGATAAGACCCTACACAGAGGCATCAACTGAGCGAGGGCTAAGAAACTGCGTAGACAGTACACTGCACCTAGCCCCTTAGAAGATGTTTTGAATAGAGAGTATATGCGATCTTTACAGGAAAGATTACGAGAAAGGAAACGCCGGGGTTGTTAAGAGAAGAGGAAAGACTGAGGTGCATATTGATGAAGACAAGGCTATAGTCGTGTTGAAGAATGTGACGAGTAGATAGGCGGAGGAACCGAATTTTGATCCAGTGAAAGTCGCAATGTATTCTCTGACCCAATCAGAGATAACAGAAAGCCCAGAAGTCAGGGGTTCCATAGTCGTCCTACACGGATCATAGTGCAACTGTTGAGAAGGAAGCTCTGGGAAGCAGGTGCGAAGTTAAGTGTGGGGTCATTGGCATAGGAGCGAATAGGATAGGAAGGGCGAATTAAAAATCATTAATAAATAAAAGGAAAAGATTGGCTGACAGAGCAGAGTCCCTGAGGAGCACATCTGTTGAGAGCGTTAGAAGAATAGAGGTCATCGACAATCGCAGCTATAGGGCGGCTAGAGGGAGAATTAGAGGTGAAGACACAGATAGTAGGATAAAATCCACAGGGTGGCAATTTGGATATTAAAAGTTCTCGATGTGTCTAGCGCAATAGCAGGCGTTTCACCGAAATCCTGAAAGGAGGAAGATCCTGATTCAGGGCGATATGCAAGAAGATCGTCGATAGAATTACCCTTGGGGCCCCGTACTGACGATATGAAAGAAGATTGTGAGAAGAGAGGTGCTTAAGATTCTTCCTATTAAAGATAGTTTAAAAAATTTTAGATGGGCAAGAAATCAAAACATTTTGACTATAGCTGAAGGGTTTAGGGCGGTTAGCCCTTCTGGGACAGGTTGAATGAAAGCAAACATTTAGCAGGGAGGTAAAGTACAAGATGATAAACAAAAACGTAGGCGTTTGCCTGTCGGGATGTTAGCATTGAAGTGCAAGAACAACAGGAGGAACCCCATCAGGTCCATACACCGTCCTAGAGATGGTCCCCAGATATGCCAGAAAGAACATTTCTGGAAACGTTTCTAATTTCAGATATGGTAAAGTCAGAGGGAGGAGGAGATGGAATCATCCATGGATGAGGTGGAAGCGAAAGTTTGAGCGAAGAGTTTAGTTGTCAGGAGAAGATCCGGCTGCTAAGCCGTCGGGGGTGGAATAGAGCAGGGAAAGAAGAGGAGATAGAGTTGTTGAAGTGGTTCTTAGCTAGATGCCTGAAAGAGTGTGATGAAATAGAACAATTAGCTCATGGTCATTCAGGAAAGCCAAAGGTTTTGGTGAACATTGAAATCTCCTAAAATGAAAATTTCAGCAATGGAGAGCGGAATAGAATGTATTCCACTTTGGAAGTGAGGTAGTTAAAGAATTTTAGATACGGAGTAGAATTAGGAGAAAGGGAAACAGCGCAGGTGTATTTAGTTTGATAATGAATTGTATGCCGTAGTCAGAGGGTATAGAATTCGGGGTTCGGGAATACGAGAACAAGTTAGGTCATTGCGTACATATACGCAGCATCCACCTTTGGAGTGAATCTGAGTATAGTGAATGTAAGAGGGTACAGAAATGATGTTACTGACTGTCATCGCAGGAACCTGAGCTTCAGTGAGGGATGAGGTTTGGAGGAGGAGAGGTGGTGCTCAACAGATTGAAAATTTGAGAAAAGTCCACGATTGTTGTAGAAGTTTATGAGTCAGACTGAGGAACATGAACATCTCGACTAGGTGGTAGCAGACCCCCCCCACACACTCCCCGCTCCCCAGCGTCTGCGTTCCTTGTATTGGTAGCCGGGAACCAGAAATGGGGGCATTAGAGGCCCCTCCTCAGAGTACTCCGAGGTTCTTGAATTTGGCCCCTTTTTAAAAAAATTTGAAAAGATTATGTAGTGTTACACACTACAGTATATGTAGTGAGTAGTAGGGTAAGACGTGTGTGTGTGTGTGTGTGTTTGGGATCATGCTGGACTGCTCACTAGGGCGGATCGAAAATGAGGTTTTTAAACTTTTTTTCGAAATTCAAATATGGCTAGTGCGGAAAATATGTGGGTGCTATAGATAATGACTGTGCATAAATATTAGTCCTGCGAAATTATATCTTCAGGTGCCACAAAGCCGTCGAAAAAAGTGAAATATAATGATTTTCTTATATTCTGCATTAGTACAATAACTGAAACTTACTTGTTATTATTATATATTAAATGTTCCAATTACCAAAATAGTTACTGAATTACGCAGCCTTAGTTTATTTAGATCAATGTTCTTTTGATTAATGATCTAAATAATCCAGAACTCACCACGAGGAGGTGGCTGCGTGTCGAGCTCCACCCATGCCCTCCCAACCACCCATCCTTGCGCATGTTTTTTTCTATTAACGTTTTATTTAAACTTTATATTCAGCTTTACTTTCGAATGATGGCATTTTTTTACGTGACTGAAGTGTTGATCTTATGAAGCCATCTCGCGCGTTCAATCCAAATACTTTTGATGATGCTTCAGTCACTAATTTTACCATTCTTTCTACTACTTGTGTATGACAAGGGAATTTCTCGAATGGAGGGGTACTCTTGTTTTCTATGAATTCTTCAATCTCATTTTCTGTCAGGTGTCTTGTCACAGGTGGTTCAGTGGCAATGCATTTTTGCCAATTAATTAAATCAGTGTAATCAGTAGCTTCAAATTGAATAACAGGTACTGTGAAACGCCTCACAACTTTTTCCTTGTTTGTTTGCCTTGTTTCTTTATTCGCCTCCACGCTAATTCTCTTATGGCGCTGCGGTCATCATGAATCATTGATGCTAGAATATTTTCTGGATTTGCAAAAAATGCATTTCTTTGTATGACAGGGTTTACAATATCCTTTACTTCGTCATTCAGTGTTCTTGTTAGTTCAATAGTTTTGAAAACATGTTTTGAGCCATTGACAAAAGACGTACTTTGCTCAATAGAAAACCACATTGGGATTTAGACCTTCATTATAAAAGAAGCAATGTTCATGAGGTTCTCAGATGGACTTACAGTTGAAACGTATAGACGAAGCAAACGATTTGCTGTAGTCAGCCATCGTGAATGTGCCATTTTGCCTGGACTACGATGAGCAAGATCTGGAGAGCAATATCCCTTTGTTATGGCCTGATGAATATCAATTAGATATTTTTGGTCGGTGCTAAGATCTTCACAGTCTACAGTTGGTTCCTCAGCATCAATCCTTTCAAACTCGACAATAGGAAGACTCTCACAGTTCTCTAATTCCCTGCCAATAGGACCGGTGAATCCGCGGGGGCCAGATGTTTTTCCATCCAGCTTTGCAACTAAATGGCGTAATGGCAATTCATTGGCATGGAGCTGGCACACTAAATGTTGAACTGGCTTCTTCAGCTTCAATTCTATAAGCCTTATAACGCCTCCCTTTTCTCCAGTGTTGACTGCTGCACCATCGCATCCAATGGCAACAAGGTTTTCCAGGTTCATGTCATTATTTCCAATATACTCAAACATTCCTTTACATATTTCTTCAGCTGATCCAGAATTCACAGAATAATGGCCCAAATAATCTGAACCAGGTTCTCTCACTAAAGTGATATGTTCTTCTGTTACCTTCTTCTGATATACTTTGGACTCTTTTCTTTCTTGGAAGAGTGTAGAATCTTTTCGACCATCAAATAGATTCCTCTGATTGGACCTGATTTTGATCTTTCATAATTTCTGATCTCTTCTTTTGTCTTTCTCTTCTGATTTTACTCCTATCCACTACTTCAGATGTATTGTCAATAGAAACTTCTCCAATATCTTGCAATACTGCACTAACAATGAATGCTGCAGCTCGATCTGAAACTGCAGTCCTGTCACAAGCAGTAGCCACTGAAGGTAGATTTGTAGTTTTCCTTTTCTTGAATAATTGTTCTTCAGGTTGTTCGAGCTTTCTCTTCGAGCTAACTGGCTCTGGAAATGTATCGTCTGATATTTCGCCAGATTCACTTTCACTATTTGATGTCGATGATGATAATTCAACATTTGTATCCTGCAATTTCTCCTGTGAAGATTCTTTGGTGAGCCTCACAGCTTCTTTTTGCTTTCTTAGCAACGTAGATGCTTTTTCTTTGAGAGTGTAATATCTACTCTATCAATAAACAGTTTTCTTTCACTCCTTTGATCTAAGAGGAACGTCACTTCTTCCTTTGGAACCGTTTTTTCTTTGGGACAAGAACATTGTGTTAGTACTTTGCACTTGCACGCTGCAATGTCAAAAAGTTTCGTGTGTGCTTCTTTTTTGAACATATCAATCTTTGCTTTGTAAGCTTCCGAATTTTTTCTGCTTTGGTATGGCTTCATAATGACACGATACTTTTCGTGGTAGCTTCTGAACATTGTTTCAATTCGCCTGTCTGACAGAATTGGGACGGAAGCACTTTCCCAAATTGTTTTGAAACGTATAGACGAAGCAAACGATTTGCTGTAGTCAGCCATCGTGAATGTGCCATTTTGCCTGGACTACGATGAGCAAGATCTGGAGAGCAATATCCCTTTGTTATGGCCTGATGAATATCAATTAGATATTTTTGGTCGGTGCTAAGATCTTCACAGTCTACAGTTGGTTCCTCAGCATCAATCCTTTCAAACTCGACAATAGGAAGACTCTCACAGTTCTCTAATTCCCTGCCAATAGGACCGGTGAATCCGCGGGGGCCAGATGTTCTTCCATCCAGCTTTGCAACTAAATGGCGTAATGGCAATTCATTGGCATGGAGCTGGCACACTAAATGTTGAACTGGCTTCTTCAGCTTCAATTCTATAAGCCTTATAACGCCTCCCTTTTCTCCAGTGTTGACTGCTGCACCATCGCATCCAATGGCAACAAGGTTTTCCAGGTTCATGTCATTATTTCCAATATACTCAAACATTCCTTTACATATTTCTTCAGCTGATCCAGAATTCACAGAATAATGGCCCAAATAATCTGAACCAGGTTCTCTCACTAAAGTGATATGTTCTTCTGTTACCTTCTTCTGATATACTTTGGACTCTTTTCTTTCTTGGAAGAGTGTAGAATCTTTTCGACCATCAAAATAGATTCCTCTGATTGGGACCTGATTTTGATCTTTCATAATTTCTGATCTCTTCTTTTGTCTTTCTCTTCTGATTTTACTCCTAGCCACTACTTCAGATGTATTGTCAATAGAAACTTCTCCAATATCTTGCAATACTGCACTAACAATGAATGCTGCAGCTCGATCTGAAACTGCAGTCCTGTCACAAGCAGTAGCCACTGAAGGTAGATTTGTAGTTTTCCTTTTCTTGAATAATTGTTCTTCAGGTTGTTCGAGCTTTCTCTTCGAGCTAACTGGCTCTGGAAATGTATCGTCTGATATTTCACCAGATTCACTTTCACTATTTGATGTCGATGATGATAATTCAACATTTGTATCCTGCAATTTCTCCTGTGAAGATTCTTTGGTGAGCCTCACAGCTTCTTTTTGCTTTCTTAGCAACGTAGATGCTTTTTCTTTGAGAGTGTAATATCTACTCTATCAATAAACAGTTTTCTTTCACTCCTTTGATCTAAGAGGAACGTCACTTCTTCCTTTGGAACCGTTTTTTCTTTGGGACAAGAACATTGTGTTAGTACTTTGCACTTGCACGCTGCAATGTCAAAAAGTTTCGTGTGTGCTTCTTTTTTGAACATATCAATCTTTGCTTTGTAAGCTTCCGAATTTTTTCTGCTTTGGTATGGCTTCATAATGACACGATACTTTTCGTGGTAGCTTCTGAACATTGTTTCAATTCGCCTGTCTGACAGAATTGGGACGGAAGCACTTTCCCAAATTGTTTTCAATTTATCAACAACTTGTTCTAATATTTGAGATATTGAAGGATCTTTATTAGTATTCTGTTTCAAATCGTTTCTTACAAACAAGTAATATTTAAAAACTCCTTCGTATGTAGGAAGATTCCTGTGCCACAAATCTTCCCCCATACCAAACATGGGGCACTCAGTTGAGGCCCTGGTTGATTTTGCACAAACTCGAGATATTTTGAAAGTATACAAATCTGAAAAAGAAAGCTAATATCAATTATACGTTAATTTCAGTTAATAGTACATGGCAAACTTAGGGCAACACAATACAGAAATGCAAAATATATAAGAAATATAGTTTAGACTATCTGAGTAACGCCAACAACAGAACACCTACCTGCTACGAGAGCGACAGCTACACTGAACCGAGGTACTCACGTGACAGCTGAGTGAGCTGACTATAGAAAACTGTTTTTAGAGAATAGAAACTTTTTTTAAAGGTTGACTGAGCTATTTTTATACAAGTGTGAATAAATTCTTGTCTATTGTGCATCGTGGACTCTTCTGTAATTATTGGTTAAAATCTGCTTTTTTCAATTTTTTTCAATATTGAAGGTCATTGTGGCACCTGAAGATATTAATGTTATGATTTTAAATTTATACCAGCTTATTTCCTCACTACTCCACACATTTTCCACCCTAGCCAATTTGGAAATTCGAAAAACTGAGTTTTTCACTCCGCCCTACTGCTCACAGGTTAGATGAGCCACGGAAAAAGATCTGTCTAGCAGAATCGAAAATGCTTCTGTGTCAAGCACTATACATACATCTGAGCCAAAGGCGGTCGGTCTTAAAACGGGTAGAGGAATTGGGATATGCAAGGCGGATTCTCAGGTATAGAGATGTATATGTTAACCCCCCCTTTTATGGCCCTTTTTCGGTTCGGATTCGACGGGGGTTCTGGTTACGGGTGCAAGCAACGGATATTTCTTCTGTTACTTTTCTTCTATAATTTTTCTAATTCTTTCTCTGATACTTTATAACTTATCGACTTTACTAAGTTCCTCTGACGATAGCCCAACTCGAGGGGGAAAATAAAAAGTTTCTCTTACTGTAAATTTACTTCTTAAAAATATACAGGTACTGCTCTGAATTTACAGGGGTAGAGGTTCGACCTCTTTCGACCATAGCTCAGGCCGGAATCTAAAAATATTAAGGAGGCAAGGGGCCTCCGCCCCTCCCCGCAGCGAAGCTGCTAACAAGGGGAGTCTCTTAGCAGTTACCAAGCAGAGTCTCGTAATGAAGTGTCCTTCATTTTACAAATACATGTATAAAATATGCCTGAATGTTGGGGGATGGCAGTTGGAGGTTAAGTTTCCCCCCTTTTAAACACGATCAGGTGTTTGAAAGATTCCAATAAAGATTTAAAAAAAAAATAAATAAAAATAAAAACTAATCTTATTTTTTTTTGCCACGTCTTCATTTCTGAGGCGATTTCATTTCATAGTCGTACACAGTACAATTGAAGTACATGACTGAGTACATTTTTGTTTGGGTTTATTACAATTATGATTTCGATTATGGATTACTTCCCATTCGCTTATGATTGTCCCTTACAATTCTATTAAAGTACATTCTTACATTATATATAAAGTCATTACATTCAATTATAGTTTCATTGAAGTACATTACGTCGTTACCATTCTTACAGTGTTTTTATATATATATATATATATATATGGTTAGATTATATGGTTAGATTATATGGTTAGATTATATGGTCAGATTATATGGTCCGATTATATGGTCAGATTATATATGGTTATTATATATAGGTTATTAGTACAACACAAGTACATGAGACATGACAAGATAATTTATATACAACATAATATGTTATATTACATTATATGTTATAAATTTGGATCAGAGCGAAAGATGTTGTTTATCTTAGAAACGTTCGGTTCTGCTGATTCGCGAATTTGAGCATTTAACTACTGTAAGCCTAATGAATGCCTTGAGAGTTGAACGCACTTAAAAAAAATAATAATAAAAAAAAATATATGTGGACGTATTTTACATGTACATAATCCAATAGGTTGTGTGCGTAATATAGAGACGCGTAAAATATGGACTGATAGGTTGATAGGTATCAGTAGACAATAGGTAGGAAACAACATAACTAATGATGTATAGAGAATGGTTTCTTTTTCTTTTTCTTTTATTATTATTATTATTATTATTATTATTATTAAGGAATTTACCATACATTCAATACGGAAGATGTCCAAATACTAAACACGTGATTCAGTGTTCAAGGTATGGAAAACGTGAAGAGAATTAAGTTACTTTATGACGTCATAGTTATTGAATTTGCACGTATAATACAAATCATTATTAGGAAGATTTACAAGAACGAATTAGAGACAAGAGTGGGTATTAATGACTAAGAAGTACAACTGCGGGTTCCAATCCTGTTATATGCAATGTGTATGCATAATCTAGGGACGAGGGTAAGATGCAAGACAATCATAATTAATTAATAACTTCTATAACAAATGAAAATGGATACGACTAAACCATAGGTATGGTAGATCGTAGGGTTTTGACACGATCAAAAATAGGAAGCCACAAGTAAAATTATTATCCAAACTCGCGTTAAGCGATTTTGGTTCTTATGTAAAAATGAATATTGATTATTCATTTCATTTTTACATTGCTCTCCCCTTTTAAAAAAAACGATATTTATACAATAATCTAATAGGGTACCATTAATACAATACAAATGAGAAAATAACATCCTAACTACTTCAAGTTAGATGACGAATTTTTTTCTTTACATTACAAATTTTTATACAGAGCAAGTGAGTTATTATATAATAAAAAAAATTCAAAGATTAATACTTCAATTTTAGACAAACAATTACGCTAGACAAAGAAAGATATTGTTAAAAAATTTTTACAAAATTTTTATTTTTCTGTGGGAAAAAATTATGTACATAATGAATAGTAGGTAAAAGGAAAAAAATATAAATTATTTTCCAAAGTTACCCTGATCGTGCAGTCTATAACTAATTTTATTGACTATTGTAGGTAAAAATCGAATTACGTAATGGATGATGTATAGACCTGTGGTCTAGTGTGTATTTGTGTGTATTAGATACAAAGTGTGTATCATAACTTTGAGGGACAGACTAGCGGAGAGGATTCTTAAATTAACTGAATAAATGCCTGAGCAAAAATTTATATATAGTAAGCAAAAAGGCTTAGGACTATATAAATAGCAGAGTTAGCACCTACACGCTATGAAATAGTTTGTGATATCGAATGATTTTAGAATAAGGTTTGTATATATAGTATATATAGTGTGCATACATGCGTGTGTATGTGTAGAGATTTGGAAGGTTTTTGAATTAACAAAGTTTAAAAATAATGTATAATAATTTAAGATGGGTTTTAGGGTTATAAAATCTTTTGAGTCAAGTATTGTTGTTATTATTATCATTATTATCATAAAATCCTTTAAGTTCAAGGTAGTATTTAAGTATTTAATTAAATCAGTTACACGTATTAAGGTAATAAAAAGAAATGTACTTAGAGGACTTACAATTGATGAAAGTAAATCTCACGGTTTAAAAATTGAATTTTTGAAGATGGAATTAAATTCGACTAGTAACATTCCTAGCTATATATGAACTATATAAACATTAACCAGAAGTATCGGTACGATAATTGAATTAAGAAAGTTAAGAATACAAATTAAAAATATAAATCAATTTATGCATTTTAATGAGCTAAACATAATTTTATAATATTATTAAAAATAAAAGTAAATCGAACCTTAGATGAGTTTCGGCCAAGAATAAAAAGTGTTATTGAAATGGAAGGAAAGCATTTCGAACAATCTTTTCTTTTAATAATTTCAGGTAAATTTTACATTAAAAATTATTTTTTTATATACTAAAAAAAAATATTAAAAAGGTTTAATAATTTTTTTGCATGTTAAGTAGAAAAATCATACTCTTTCGTTGAATGTTGATAGAATTTGAATTATTTGATATTTTAGTCTGAAAACTTGTTTGCATATGATAAATACATATGTTTTATTGTGTAGAAGTTTTATTAAAATTAAATGACAAAAAAGAATAAACACAACTGAAATTTAGGGCCATGTGCGGTCCTACGGGTAAATTTCCCGACCATACAGAGCAAGATAAATTAGGTACATGATCGATTAATTATTACACTATTTCTGTCATCATATAATCGCAATAATTATAAAACTCGTTACCAACATTTGTAAAAACGGTTTTGGTTGCCAACAATAAAATATGTCATTTTACCTATATATTTTTATACGCAACAATGGCGAAAAAAGAAAAGACAAATCGGTCCATTTCCCTCTTACAACAAAACAAAGAAAGGTTCTCTTTACAACACAAAAAAAGGTTGAATTAAATTCTTAAATTACATTTTCTTAAATTAAATTCTCTTAACTTACAAAGAAAAAGTTGAATTCAATTGACTGCATTGAAATGACTTGGGACTTAAAAACTGACTTCTTCAAAACTAACTTCTTCAAAACTAACTTCTTCAAAACTAACTTCTTCAAAACTAACTGCTTCAAAACTAACTGCTTCAAAACTAACTTCTTCAAAACTAACTTCTTCAAAACTAACTTCTTCAAAACTAACTTCTTCAAAACTAACTGCTTCAAAACTAACTGCTTCAAAACTAACTGCTTCAAAACTAACTGCTTCAAACTAACTGCTTCAAAACTAACTGCTTAAAACTGGCTTCTTCAAAACTGGCTTCTTCAAAACTGGCGCGGTTGTCCCTCTTGGATGCAACCTATTGACTTGACCTCTTATCAAGTATTTCTATAAATCTCTGGGGCGGTTGTCCCTTTTGGCGCAACCTTCTGACTTGACCTCTTATCAAGTATTTCTATAAATCTCTGGGGCGGTTGTCCCTTTTGGCGCAACCTTCTGACTTGACCTCTTATCAAGTATTTCTATAAATCTCTGGGGCGGTTGTCCCTTTTGGCGCAACCTTCTGACTTGACCTCTTATCAAGTATTTCTATAAATCTCTGGGGCGGTTGTCCCTTTTGGCGCAACCTTCTGACTTGACCTCTTGCCAAGTATTTCTATGTCTCTGGGGCGGTTGTCCATCTTGGCGCAACCTTCTGACTTGACCTCTTGTCAAGTATTTCTATAAATCTCTGGGGCGGTTGTCCCTTTTGGCGCAACCTTCTGACTTGACCTCTTATCAAGTATTTCTATAAATCTCTGGGGCGGTTGTCCCTTTTGGCGCAACCTTCTGACTTGACCTCTTGCCAAGTATTTCTATGTCTCTGGGGGCGGTTGTCCATCTTGGCGCAACCTTCTGACTTCAAAACTTATTTGCAACTTATTTTCAACGAAAACTGACTTGCAATTTATTTGCAACTAAAACTTACTTCAAAACTGACTTGCAACTTATTTGCAACTAAAACTGACTTCAAATATCTCTCTAAATCTATAAACTCTCTATAAACACTCTCTCTTAATTTGCAAGTCAATTCAATTCAGTAATTGAAAAAAATTTGCAAACAAAAATATAAAATGTAAACGACATTTCACTCTAATGTACACGAAGGTACGATACTATTATGTTTGATACATAAAATAAAATTATTCTATACTGAATATAACTGAAAATAACTCTGAAATTAACTCTCTTTTGAAATTAACACTCTTTGAAATTAACTCTCTTTTGAAATTAACTCTCTTTGAAATTAACTCTTTTGAAATTAACTCTCTTTTGAAATTAACTCTCTTTTGAAATTAACTCTCTTTTGAAATTAACTCTCTTTTGAAATTAACTCTCTTTTGAAATTAACTCTCTTTTGAAATTAACTCTCTTTTGAAATTAACTCTCTTTTGAAATTAACTCTTTTGAAATTAACTCTCTGTTACAATTAACTCTTGTTACAATTAACTCTTACAATTAATCTGTTACAATTAACTCTGTTACAATTAACTCTCTGTTACAATTAACTCTCTGTTACACTAAGAAAAATGTATCACTAGTGTCTGAAGTGTTCACTGTGTTTCTTGTAAATTCTGACTTAATACTCATTATTAACTGTTAATAATACTGACTTTTCAAGTGTTTTAAATTACTTAAGAAAACAAAATGTACTTAACAAAATTTTCTATGGGGAAATCCTTGAGACGTGTCCTGAAGACGTCTTGTTGGCTACTTCTTCTTGGATGAAAACTAGGCGTGAAGAACTTGGAGTCGTGACAAACCGGTCAAGGGTGGATGTTACGAACTAGAAGTCGTGACACGCCGGTCAAATGGTTTTATCCTGATAAATTTTTTATAAATCTTCTTTTATAAGTCTTCTTTTATAAGTCTTCTTCTTTTATAAGTCTTTCTTTTATAAGTCTTCTTCTTTTATAAATCTTCTTCTTTTATAAATCTTCTTTTATAAATCTTCTTCTTTTATAAATCTTCTTCTTTTATAAATCCTTCTTTTATAAATCTTCTTCTTTATAAATCTTCTTCTTTTATAAATCGTCTTCTTTATAAATCGCCTTCTTTTATAAATCTTCTTATAAATCTTCTTTTATAAATCTTCTCTTATCCTGGTAAAGGGTCGCCAGCTGTTAACCCCCCTTTTATGGCCCTTTTTTCGGTTCGGATTCGACGGGGGGTTCTGGTTACGGGTGCAAGCAACGGATATTTCTTCTGTTACTTTTCTTCTATAATTTTTCTAATTCTTTCTCTGATACTTTATAACTTATCGACTTTACTAAGTTCCTCTGACGATAGCCCAACTCGAGGGGAAAATAAAAAGTTTCTCTTACTGTAAATTTACTTCTTAAAAATATACAGGTACTGCTCTGAATTTACAGGGGTAGAGGTTCGACCTCTTTCGACCATAGCTCAGGCCGGAATCTAAAAATATTAAGGAGGCAAGGGCCTCCGCCCCTCCCCGCAGCGAAGCTGCTAACAAGGGGAGTCTCTTTGCAGTTACCAAAGCAGAGTCTCGTAATGAAGGTCCTTCATTTTACAAATACATGTATAAAATATGCCTGAATGTTGGGGGATGGCAGTTGGAGGTTAAGTTTCCCCCCTTTTAAACACGATCAGGTGCTTGAAAGATTCCAATAAAGATTTAAAAAATAAATAAATAAAAATAAAAACTAATCTTTTTTTTTTTTGCCACGTCTTCATTTCTGAGGCGATTTCATTTCATAGTCGTACACAGTACAATTGAAGTACATGACTGAGTACATTTTTGTTTGGGTTTATTACAATTATGATTTCGATTATGGATTACTTCCCATTCGCTTATGATTGTCCCTTACAATTCTATTAAAGTACATTCTTACATTATATATAAAGTCATTACATTCAATTATAGTTTCATTGAAGTACATTACGTCGTTACCATTCTTACAGTGTTTATATATATATATATATGGTTAGATATATGGTTAGATTATATGGTTAGATTATATGGTCAGATTATATGGTCCGATTATATGGTCAGATTATATATGGTTATTATATATATGGTTATTAGTACAACACAAGTACATGAGACATGACAAGATAATTTATATACAACATAATATGTTATATTACATTATATGTTATAAATTTGGATCAGAGCGAAAGATGTTGTTTATCTTAGAAACGTTCGGTTCTGCTGATTCGCGAATTTGAGCATTTAACTACTGTAAGCCTAATGAATGTCTTGTGAGAGTTGAACGCACTTAAAAAAAAATAATAAAAAAAATATATGTGGACGTATTTTACATGTACATAATCCAATAGGTTGTGTGCGTAATATAGAGACGCGTAAAATATGGACTGATAGGTTGATAGGTATCAGTAGACAATAGGTAGGAAACAACATAACTAATGATGTATAGAGAATGGTTTCTTTTTCTTTTTCTTTTTATTATTATTATTATTATTATTATTATTAAGGAATTTACCATACATTCAATACGGAAGATGTCCAAATACTAAACACGTGATTCAGTGTTCAAGGTATGGAAAACGTGAAGAGAATTAAGTTACTTTATGACGTCATAGTTATTGAATTTGCACGTATAATACAAATCATTATTAGGAAGATTTACAAGAACGAATTAGAGACAAGAGTGGGTATTAATGACTAAGAAGTACAACTGCGGGTTCCAATCCTGTTATATGCAATGTGTATGCATAATCTAGGGACGAGGGTAAGATGCAAGACAATCATAATTAATTAATAACTTCTATAACAAATGAAAATGGATACGACTAAACCATAGGTATGGTAGATCGTAGGGTTTTGACACGATCAAAAATAGGAAGCCACAAGTAAAATTATTATCCAAACTCGCGTTAAGCGATTTTGGTTCTTATGTAAAAATGAATATTGATTATTCATTTCATTTTTACATTTAGATAGATTGTTCAATTTAAAAAGGTTTTCATAAATTAAAGGTAAGAGGGGCGACAGTACAATTTCTCTGAGAAATATTGTAGTAGTAACACAGTGACCCATAGGAATGTGATAGTGACCAGATTTGAGCATATGTTTTGAGCTTTATCAGGAGAAAAGACGGTAAATGAAATTATCTGAATGACAAATAGAAATAAAACTGATGGAGAACTGGTTGAAGAGCAGAAAGAATACTGACTTTTGTAAAGAAGGCGGGGAGGTTATAAAAGGATGGTAAAATGACTATATACATATATATACACATATATATATATGTGTGTGTGTGTATTTATATATACAAAAATATAATTATATATATATATATATATATATATATATATATATATCTGTCAACCTTTTATGACTAGGTAACGTTGATGTGATGTATTAGGTTTTTGGAATCTCCTGCGGAGTGAGGTTTGGCACTCATTCTCTCCACCAAAGTTTGATGCCCATACTGCCGACTAGCGATTTGTGACTGATTCATGCGTTGAATGTAGTATACATGATGTGAATATGGACATTTTGGTCTAGGGTTTAGGTCTAGGGCTCTA